>PVIA01006397.1:0-98266 GCA_004024845.1 Tonatia bakeri | reverse complement strand
AGGCAGTGAAAGATAAATACCACATGATTTCACCTTTAACAGGAACCTAAACAACAAAACAAAGAAACAAGCAAAATATAGTCAAAGACACTGCATTAGGGGTCAGGCAGGAAGTGGCCAGAAGAGAGAGAAGAGGGAATTTCAGGGGGAAAGGGGAAGGGTTTGCAGGAACAAAGTTAAAAGACACATGGATAAAACTAGGGGGAGGGTGGTAATGGGAGGGAAGATGGGAGGGGGGTGGGTGGGCTTGATTGGGAGTAAAGGGGAGAAAAATGTACTTAAACAATCATTAAAATAAAAAAAATATGGAAAAAAAAAAGAAGAAAGGTCACTGGTTTGGTTCCTAGTCAGAGCACACGCCTGGGTTATGGGCCAGGTCCCCAGCTGGGGGCATATTAGAGGGAAGTGATCTATGTGTCTCTCATACATTGATGTTTCTCCCCCTCTCTTTTTCTCCCTCATTTCTTCTCTCTCTAAAAATAAATAAATAAAATCTTTTTAAACACTACAATGTGATACTATCTCACACCTGTTAGAATGGTTATTATTAACAAGATAGGTAATAACAAGTGTCATAGAGGTTGTGCAGAAAAGGGAACCCTCTCATTCACTGCTGATGGGGATGTAAACTGTTACAGACACTATGGAAAACAGTATGGTAGTCCCTCAAAAAATTAAGCACAGAGTTACCAATGTATGCAAGATTTAGCAATCCCTCTTCTGAGCATCTATGAAAAACTCAATAACATGTATTTGCAAATATATATGCACCCCTATATTCATTGCAGCATTATCATGGTGGCCTGGACATGGAAACACCAGTGTTCTTTGATAGATGATTGGATAAAAAATATGTCATACATATATACAATGGAATACTACTCAGCCATAAGGAGAGATGAAATACTGCCATTTGTGACAACATGGATGGACCTTGAGAATATTATGCTAAGCAAAATAAGTCAGTCAGAAAAAGCTAAGAACCATATGACTTCACTCATATAAGGGACATAAAACTGAAATGCATAGACACAGGCAACAATATGGTGGTTACCAGAGGGAAGGGGTTGGGGGGTAGTAAAGGGTAGGGGGTCATATATATGTTGACAGAACATGATTTCACTTTGGGTGGTGGGCACAAAATACAATATACAGATGATGTATCGTAGAAATGTATACTTGAAACCTATATAATCTTATTAACCAATGTTGCCCCAATATATTTAATTTTAAAAATGAAGTGCAAATAAAGAAATTACAAGCTAATTCTAAAATTTATATGAAAATGTGAAAGATCTAACTAAAACAATCTTAAAAATGAACAAATTTGGATGATGCACACTATCAGTTAATACTTTCTGTAAAGCTACTGTGTGGTACTGGCATAAAGATAAACAAATAGATCAATGAAACAGAATAGAGTCTGGGCATATATATTTTTCTTATTTTTTGTGATGAAAAACATATATAAATTGACTTTCGACAAAGGTACAAAGGCAATATAATCAGAAAAGGATAGTCTCACAGATGGTGCTGTGCTGGGAATAGCTAGATATTCTTGTGGAAAAAAATGAACCTTGACCCCCTACCTCACTACTTACATAAAAATCAATTTGAGATGCATCATATACCTAAATGCACTTAGGTATAATTAAAACTATAAAGGTTCTAGAAGAATAGATAGGAAAATATTTTCATGACCTGGGGATAAGCAACAATTTCTTAGACAAGACATTGAAAGCACTGATCAGAAAAGAAAAAAGAAAGATAAATGAAACTTCACCAAAATTAAAAATTTCTCCTTATCAAAAGGCGCTATTAAGAAAACAAAAAGTGAAGTCATAGACTGGGGGAAAAACTATTCACAATGCATATAATTGACAAAGGACAAAGGACAAAAAAAACCCAATAGAAAAATGGCCCAAAGACTTGAATAGACACTTTACAAAAGAAGATAAAGGGTCAATAAACACATGACAAGGTTCTCAACATTATTAGTTGTAAGGGAGGTTCAAACTAAAACTACAATAAAATACTATTTCACACACTTTGGAATGGCTAAAATAAAAAGGTTGACAGCATAAAATGTTAGCAAAGATGTGGAGCAATGGGAAAACTCACATATTGCTGGTGGGAATATAAAATAGTAAATCACTTTGGAAAATTGTTTAGCAGGTCCTTATAAAATTAAACACATATTTTCCTTATGACCTAACAATTTCATCCCTTGGTATTTGTCTAAAATAAATGTAAGTATGTGTCCACAAAAAGACAATAAGAATGCTCATGGCAGCCTTATTCAAATAGTCAAAAACTTGTGGTGGAGGACCAAAACGTACATAGATCAGCAGGAAAAAGGGCAAACTGTAGTAAATTAATACACTGTAGTATTACAACATGAATGAATGCCAGAAATACCATGTTGAACAAAGGAAGACAGACATAAGAGTATATACCATGTGATTTCATCTATATGAAGTTCAAGAACAGACAAAACTATCTATCGAATAGAAATCAGATCACTGAATGAGAGGAAGGGGCATGAAATAACTTTTTTCAGTGATGGAGATGTTTTATGGTTTGACTGGGGTGTTGATTACACACAGATATACTAATTGTCCAAACTCATTGAATTAATAAATTTTACACAATTAAAATTCAATTAAAGTAAAAATAAAGCCCGAAGCCTAAAACAACAACAAAAAGACCTCATATATTCACTACTTAGTAGTTGATATCACTACTTGGATGATTAATTAGGCATCTCAAGGGGAACTTAAACATTGAATGATGTCTCAAAATCCTATGACATCATGAAGAAAATAAATTCATCTAATAGAGATGCACTGGACAAGGGATTATTTTTGATTGGGTCATTATGAAGCTACACAGCGAGATGAGGAAAAAATGTTTCAGATAGAAGGAAAAAAAATTCAGAGACTCTAAGATAGGAGTGATTTAGGCACATGCCTGGAACTTAATGAGCAAGGGAAAAGTGGTAGATGATAGAAAAGAGTCACAGCCAGATCACGTAGGGCCATATAGGCCATGGTAAGAAGCTTGGATTTCATTTTGTGTATAGTGAGAAGCCATTGGAGGGGTTTAAATGAGCCCATACTACAACTTGGATTATAAAGGATCACTCCAGTTGCTATGTGAATAATAGATTTGGGGGATTGGGAAGAATGAAAGCAAAATGACCAGTCAGACAGTGTGTTGGTTATTCTCCTTAACCTCTTTACCTCTTACCTCATTACATTACCTGCCCTTCTCTAATCCTGAAGGCTGACCTGTAGACAGCCTCTCCAGGACTCTTTTACTGGCTGATTTCTGGTTGAGTTTAGTTAATGGGACACACTGGCAAGAGATCAGAAGATGGGAGAAGAGAGATCATGGTACTCAGTATCATTCTCCTCTGTCCTATTTCCTTCCTTCCTCAACAAGGCCCTGGCTGTGGCTGTGTTCCTACAGCTTCTGGTCCTTGTTCCTGGTGCTTCACCATCTTTTGGTTGTTATCTTAAACCTGTCCACACCTTGGTTATAGTGTTTACTTTATATATATTATATAGAGTTATAGTACTATATGAATATATTGTACATAATTATATATAAATATATAACTATGTATTATATTTTATATAGCAGTATATACTATATATTATAATTCATGTTATATATAGTTTATATATAATGGTTTATAGCAATAATATATAATATAGTAATAATATATAATGATTTATAGTTAATAGCTATTAAACTTTTTTTGGTTAACCTCTTTTGATTGTACCACTTGTTTTCTGCTGCTGCCCTGAATGGCCCAAGTGCCTGTTCCAGGCAAAAAGATGCTTATGGCTTGGACTACAGCATTGGAGGCAGTGAGAATAGGGCAGATATGACATATGATTTGGGGGTAGAAACCATAGGATGTCCTTATGAACTGAATGTGGAGGACGGGAAAAAAAAGGAATGGAGGGGAATTCCTAGGATTTGGGCTTGAGTGATTGGTGGTGATGTTTACTAAGGAAGGAAAGTCTGAGGGAGATGTGGGCTTATATGTGGTGGAGATAGGTGAATCAAGAAATTCTTGTTTGCCATGATGACTGTGATTTGTTGATTACACATCCAAATGGAATTACCATGTAGGCATGTACATACAAGTCTGGAGCTCAGTAGACATGTTGGCTAGAAATAGAAATTTGAGAGCCATCAGTATGTTATAGTATTTAAAGCCAAGAGGCCAGATGAGATCACTGAGGGATAGAGTGTGTTAGGGAATCCCCACTGTGTGAGTCGTGATGGGAAGCAGGGCCTGCCTTCCACTGAGGAAATTGAAAGTGCCACACATGCTCGCTCTCCCTGACCCCTGGCAGCCTGGGCACAGGCAAGTGATCTAAGCTCAGCCAACCTAAGAATACCGTCCAAGACTTTGAATCTGGAGCCAGTGTTGCAAAGAAGCAAGGGACAGTTCCAAATTTGTTCTGATGGCAGCAGCTGTGGCATCAAAGTGGTCATTGGCAGTGGTTGGTGGTGACAGTGTCAGGACTCAGCATCCAGTGTGGGATGGCAGAGGCACTGACCCAGTCTGTTCCTGTGGTTTGAGCTTGGCTGAGACCTTGACCCCATGTTTCCCTCAGACTCAGACTGTTTCCAAGCCTGGTTCACCAGCCTTCCCATCAGTTCTGCTTGCTACCTGATTTCCTACCAGTGAATTCCTTTTCTCCTTAGGTTAACCAGAGTTGGTTTCTGTTGACTGAAACTAAGAACCCTTTTCACACAATGTCTTAAACTTGATAGGCATTCAACAAATATTGCTGAATAAGTTTCCTCCTAACTTGAAATTACTCAGTAAGGAGTCTCATGTTTTTCCACCTTGGCTGCTGTGGTCTAATGGTGAGTAGTCTTTTTCATTATTTGAGAGCTTTCCTTGGAGGTTTTGAAGGAATGAAAAAAGGTTAGCATCTGAACTACCTGTCATCCTAATCTCACAGGAATAAACATATTGACTCATGGGTAAAGTCAATGTCCTAAAAATTGTATATGGGCATTATCATTCACAGGCAGGGATCCTTCCTGGATGCTTGGGGTCAGGTTATCCACAATGCCTCATGTTTTAAATAACAGTTATAGAAACCCATGCACTCCTGATTTTAAGATATGCATCCACAATGACATCAAGGATGTATTTTGGCCTTTGCAACTAGAATAAAGAAATCACATTTCACTTTTCAAAACTTCCCAAGGTAATTCAATTTCTCCCACCACTCCAGTGCTTTTAAATGAAAGTCAACTGCTGTCTTTGAAGAAACTTAAAGAAATTACTGAAAGAGCTGAAGTCTAAATCTGCTTTGGCAAAAACAAAAAGTATGTGGAATTATCCCACACTGTTCTATTTTACATTTTATTGATTTTGAGCTGCATAAGGAGCCATCTGCTGGGGCTCCTGAAAAGAAACCAACATTCTGTCTACAGATAGCTCTAAAGAGAAGGCCAGGTCCTCAGCTGTGGTGTGAACTCAATCCAGGAGAGTGTGCGGTCAGTTGAAATCCAGTTGATGAAAAAATAAAGATGTCAGCAGATGGAGAAATAAGTTAACTTAAAAAGGATCACTACATATGATGCTATATCCTGTCAGTTCCACCTTAACAGCTCTCTCATATCTATACCTTCCTCTGCACTCTCGTTTAGTTTTGGCCAACACTTCTCCAATTTTTTTTTTAAAGATTTTATTTATTTTTTAGAGAGGGAAGGGAGGGAGAAAGAGAGAGAAACATCAATGTGCGGTTGCTGGGGGACATGGCCTGCAACCTAGGCATGTGCCCTGACTGGGAATCGAACCTGCGATGCTTTGGTTCGCAGCCCGCGCTCAATCCACTGAGCTACGCCAGCCAGGGCCACTTCTCCAATTTTAATACAGGCTCCAATCACCTGAAGATCATGTTATAATACAGATTCTGATTCAGCAGGTGTGTATTAGAGCCTAAGATCTTGCATGTATAACAAGCTCCCTAGGGATGCACATGCTGCTTGCTGGTCTTGGACCACACTTTTAGTAGCCAGGGTCTAGGCCATTATACCTGGTCTTACCTGGATATTTACAGCAGCAGCTTTCTAACTGGTCTCCTGCCACTTGGCTTGATTTTATTTTCAATTGATTTTTCACAGAGAAGATAGAAATGATTGGTTTAGAAGCATTTCTAACTGGATCTGTAACATTCTCCTCACCTCTCATCACTTACAGTCTCCCAATGGCCCCCAATGTTATTAGAATACCATTGAGACCCCTTACCACACCACCAAAAGTCTCTATACCTATGAGCCTCCAAACACTACTCTCCAACCCTCCCCATATTGCTGTGTTCTCTCATAGCTCTATTGCATAGTTCTCTCATAACTTTGCAAGTTGTGTTTGTACTTCTTCAATTGGACCTACTTCCCGCTGTCTGCCTGGTGAATAATTCTCTGATAAGCATTTTCTTTCCCTTCATAGATCCTGCCTCCTTCACAGAGTGAGGACCTCCTCTTATGTGTTCCCACAGTACCCTGAAAATACTATCTCTACCACCAGTTTTATCATACTACAGTTTAATTGTCCAAATGATTATTCCCTAGTACTAAATTGTGAGCTTCTGGAAAGCACCGACTTCCTTCCTTCCTTCCTTCTTTCCCTCATTCCTTCTTCTCTGTCATGCCAAACTATCTCAAATTCCTGAAATCTTTGATCTATAGGACTTTGCAGCACTGTTTTATATCTCCAGAATATCCTTTACTCACCTTCTAGACCTAGAAACTCCTGTTCATTCAGTAGGATTCAGTTGAGATGTTACTTTCTCCAAGAAACTTTCATGAATAATTCTTACCCCCACTCCACATTCCAGCCAGAATAGGTCCTCCCACAGCACCCTGTGCAAACACATCACAGCACTGATTACACTGCATTGTAAGTAAGTATTTACTTCTCTACTCAGCTAGACTATGTATTCATCCATCCATCCATGTATTCATTTATGCAATAGCTATTTATTGAGCACCTACTGTTCTAAGCACAAGGGATAGAGCAATTCATAAAAGAGACAAAATCTCTGATCCTGCTTCCTTGGAGCTCACATTCTAATGGAGACATAGAATACACGAATACATATGTCTAGTAGTCATAAAGTCTTTAAATAAAGATAAAGCAGATGAAGGTTAGAGAAGGATGGGAAGGTGTGCTGTTTAAAGGGTGAGGAAAGGCCTCTTGGATAAGATGGTACATTTAGGCAGAGACCTTAATGAAGTAAGGGAACGATCCATACATATATCTAGGAGTGCTCTAGACAGAGGCAACAACAAGTGTGAAGGCCATAAGCACTGAGTGGTTGGAACAGTGTAAGTAAGGAGAGTGGTGAGCGGCACTGCTGAGCCTTTGTACAGAACCACCTTCAAAAATAAACAAGATCATGGACTTGGGAAGACAGGTATCTTCACATATGTTAAACATACAACATAAAGTAACATTTTGCGAGTAGCAAGAGCTATTGTTCATTCCACCCCTGCCATGAGTTCATTATCTTTTACACTCACAATAACTTTGCAAGGGAGGCAGTGTTAACCCAATTATACACATGAAGCTACTGAGGCTAAGTGATTTGCCAAAGGTCACTCAGCTACTAGATAGAACAGGCAATACTAGGACCTGGATCTATCTAACTGCAAAGCTTGTACCATTTCTGTTACATTTCATGATGTATTCCCCAGAGGTTAAAAATATTATCTAATAATGCCAAAGCCTTGGGGTGGGGCAGGGGTGAAGGGGAACGTCCTCATAGTTTGAATGGGAAAAGAAAGGAAAGAAAAAAAGTTCATGGCATACAGTTTAAAACTTAGAAGCACAAGAGATATGAAGAATATAGTGCATGGTGTTCTAAGCAGGACCTGGACTCTCGTGAACATACGTTGCAAGTGATAGGTGGTGTATTAATTTCCTGTAGCTGCTGTAACAAATGACCACAAACTTGGTGGCTAAAAACAACAGAAATTTATTCTATGCTGGAGGCAAGAAATTCAATATCAGTGTAGTAGGCAGGGTCAAAGGCTCTACGGGTCTCTACTCGAAGGACCAGAAATAGGGTAGCCTAACAGAACAGAAAACCTTTTTGACAATGCCTGCCCTACTCCAGCTAAAGACCAGTCTATGTGTGAATCCCACACTGTCTTGATTACCATAGCTATATAGTAAGCCATACATTGGGTAGAATGATTCCTCCAACTTTATTATTCTTTGTGAAAATTGTTCTAAATTATTCTAAATTTTTTACCTTTCAGTTTCAATTTGAATGGACTCTTATATTACTGATTTGAAATATTTCCTCTTTTCTAATGTATGAATTTAGTGCTATAAATTTCTCTTTAGCATGGCTGTAGTTGATGTGTTATACTCACATTGTCATTTTGTTCAATATATTATTTGATTTCCCTCCCCTACTTTGCTTCTAGTTTGATTCCATTGTGGCTGGAGAACACACTGTATGATTTGAATTCTTTTAAATTTGTTGATATTTGTTTTATGGCCAAAGATAGTCTATCTTGGTGAATGTTACACATGGATGCTTGAAAAGAATGTGTATTCTGCTGTTGTTGAGTGCAGTGCTCTAAAATATCAATTAGATACTCTTGATAAATGGTTTTGTTGAGTTATTCTATGGCCTTGCTGATTTTCTAATTGTTCTATCAACTGCTAAGGACAGGGTATTGAAGTCACCAACTATAAATGTGGATTTTCTATTTCTGCTTTCAGCTCTATCAGTTTTTGCTTCATTTATTTTGAAGTTTTGTTATTTGATGAATACACCCTTAGTATCATTGTGTCTTCTTGGTGGATCGATCTTTTTAGCATTATGTAATTTCCCTTGTTTACCTGGTGAGTTTTTCTTTTTTGGTATGAAGTCTACTCTATGTGATATTAACATAGCTACTCTTTCTTTGTGAAAATTATGAGGGAACAACATATCTTTCTCCTTTTACTTTCAATCGACTTATGTGACATTTGAAGATAATTTCTTTTTAAAAAAATTATTTATTTTTTAGAGAAAGGGAGGGATAAAAAGAGGGAGAGAAACATCGGTGTGTGGTTGCCTCTTCAGCACCCCCAACTGGGGACCTGGCCTGCAACCCAGGCACATTCCCTGACTAGGAATCTAACAGGTGACCCTTTGGTTGCAGGTCAGCACTCAATTCATTGACCCACACCAACCAGGGCTGAAGAGAGTTTCTTATTAAAAGGATATAATTGAGTTATGTTTTTTAACTCACTCTGTATTATCCCTCTTTTAATTGATATTTTTAGAACATTTACATTTAATATAATCATTGATGTGTTAATATTTAAGTCTGCCATTTTATTAATTTGTTTTGTCTTTGGTCTCTCTCTTTTTTTTTTCCACATGGATCACTTGAACACTTTTAGAATTACATTTTGATTTATTTATATTTGAAAAATGAAGAGGATAAAATATCCCATTAACATTCTCTTTATGATGACATATGAATTCTGTAAGATAATACAGGCTTTTTCTCTCAGACTTCCTTCTGAGATCCTCCAGCAGAATCTGTAACATCCATATAAACAATCTGTCCAAGACAATGTAGTATTTTTCTATCATGCTTTTAAAAACTCTTCCAGCCTCTACCCATTATCAAATTCCAAATTCACTTCCACATATTTAAGTATTTGTTACAGCAGCACAGTCGGTATAAAATCTGTATCACTCAAGGTTCATCCAGAGAGACAGAACCAATCTGAAATACATATATTGAGATTTGGCTTGGCAAATCTGAAATCCAGAGTAGACCAGCAGGAAAGGTGGCCTGGAACTCTTGATCATGAGCTGAAGCTATTGTCCACAGGTGAAATTTCTTCTTTAGGGATGCCTCAGCTCTGCTTTTAAGGTCTTTCACGTGACTGGTTCAGGCCTACTGAGATTATATAAAGTCTCTTACTTAAAGTCAACTGACTATGGACTTTTGTCACATCCACAAAATAATTTTATAGCAACATGTAAATTATTGTTTAGTTAAATAACTGGGGACTGTAGCTTAGCCAAGGATGCATAAAACAGGTCACCACAGACTGTAATTTGCCCCAATCACCTTTTAAAACTATTTGATAGCATATACTAAAGCTAAACATACATGTACTCTATGACCCAGCAAGTATCCTTCTGGGTTTATAACTAATATAAATCTGTGTATCCACCAAAAGTCATGTGCAAAGACACGAAAGCATTATCTGTATTAACCTGAACTTACAAACAATCAAAATTTCCATCAACAGGAGAATGGATAAACAAATTGTGGCACATTCACTCAATGGACTACTACTTAGCAATGAAAAATAACCACCTCTGCTATATGAAACAGTATCAGTGAATCTCACAGACATAATGGATGAACACAAAAAGCCATTCACAAATGAGTGTGTTTTGTATGATTCCATTTATGTTAAGTTCAAAAATAGGCAAAAACTAATCTATTGTGTTAGAAATCAGGACAGTAGTTACCTTGGGGTGCAAGTTATTGACTGAAGAGAGGTATAAAGGAGACTTATGGGTGCTGATAACGTTCTGTTTCTTAACCTGAGTTGTGGTTACAGTGGTGAGTATGTGTGTGTAGATCAATCAAGCTGTACACTTAAGACCTCTGCACTTTAATTATACTTTAATAATATGAAAACAGAGTAAAAATGATCCAGGCAGGCTAGAAGAGTGAGTTGAAACAAACAAGATGATTTTAATGTCTAACAATTTGATTTTATTTTAAACATATTTTATTGATTATGTTATTACAGTCCTCCCAATTTTCCCCTTTTGCTCTCATCCACTCAGTACCCAACTTCTCTCCAGCAGTCCTTCCCTTAGTTCATGTCCATGGGTTGTGCACATAAGTTTTTTTGCTTCTCCATTTCCTGTACTGTTCTTAACATCCCCCTGTCTATTTTGTACCTACCAGTTATGCTTCTTAATCCCTACACCCTTTTCCCCACTCTTCCCCTTCCCTCTCTCAGCTGATAACCCTCCAAATGATCTCCATATCTGACTCTGTTCCTGTTCTCGTTGTTTGCTTAGTATTGTTTTTTTAGCTTCAGTTGTTGATAGTTGTGAATTTGTTGTCATTTTAATGTTCATAGTTTTTATCTTCTTCTTTTTCTTACATAAGTCCTTTTAGCATTTCATGTAATAAAGGCTAGGTGATGATGAACTCCTTTGGCTTTACCTTGTCTGGGAAGTACTTTATCTGCCCTTCCATTCTAAATGATAGCTTTTCTGGATAGAGTCATCTAGGTTGTAGGTCCTTGCTTTTTATCACTTTGAATACTGCTTGCCAGTCCTTTGTTACTTGTAAAGTATTTTTGAGAAATCAGCTGACAGTCAGGAACTCCTTTGTAGGTAACTGCTTTTCTCTTGTTGCTTTTAAGATTCTCTCTTTATCTTTAACTTTTGGCATTTTAATTATGGTGTGTCTTGATGTGGTCCTCTTTGGGTCCAACTTGTTTGGGACTCTCTGTGCTTCCTGGACTTGTATGTCTATTTCCTTCACCAAATTAGGGAAGTTTTCTTTCATTGTTTTTTTTTTCAAATAAGTTTTCAATTTCTTGCTCTTCCTCTTCTCCTTCTGGCATTCTTATGATTCAGATGTTGGTATGTTTGGAGACGTCCCAGAGGATCCTTATACTATCTTTGGGTTATTTTGAATTGTTTTCTTCTTGCTGTTTTGGTTGAATGGTTATTTTTTCTTTATGTTCCAAATTGTTGATTTGAATCCTGGCTTCATTCCTGTAAGGTTTTCTTAGACCCCGCCAAGGAATGAGTGCCAATTAGCCACAAAAAAATAGGCAGAAGAGCTTGATTTTGGGGTTTGTGCTCCTGGGCGAAAACTTCTCCGCCCTTACTGAGGGATGGGGACAGAGCTGAGAAAGTTTTGCCCCGGGGAAGACAGAGAGAGGGGGTTTTATATGGCTTGACTTCCTGCCGGAGCCAAGGATTGGTTCTTGGTGAACAAAGAAGCCACATATCATTGGTGGTTCCTTGTCTGATGTCCCACTGAATTCCAGTCTGTGTGGGCCCTTTAAACAGTCTCCTGAAAATCCAGCAGTTTCTTCCGTTGCTCCAACCCCCACTGGTTTTGATAGCCAGAAGTTATGGAGATTTATCTTCCTGGAGTTGGAACACTGGGCTGTATGATCTGGCCTGTGACTGGGATCTTTTGCTCCCAAGGTATCCCTCCCGATTTTTATCTACCACATGTAGGTGTGGGACCACCCATTCTGCTGTTACCTCTCCATACCACACTGCATCTCCATGCCTCTCCACATGACTCCACCCCTACTATACTGTCTGGATGAATGTGGCTTCTTTAAATCCTTGATTGTTGGGCTTCCATGCAGTTTGATTTTCTGCTGGTTCTAGGTGTTACCATATTTTGCTGTGTATTATAGGAGACTGTTCTGCAAGGTGTGGACCTAGCTCCCACTTGGACATGCACAGGACCCATGTCCACGGATAGGTTCTCCCATGGGGAATCAGGCCTGCAATGTGCCTAGGCCACTTTGAGTCTTGCTTTTTGCTAAAAACTCCCTCACCCTGATTTGTAGCAAACATTTGCTGCAAAATAACTTCCTGAAATCCATGCTAAACCTTCCAGGGATGAATGTAACTGGTTCAACCATTTTTGCCTTTTCATTTGCAAATATCCCTCTTCTGTGATGTGATTAGCAGCATTGGCTCCTTTGTTTTCTGTAAAAGATAACCACCTAAATCGAACCTGTGCATAGTAAATGAGGGCCATCAGGTATTGTGACAGAGAAAAAGAAAATAAAGGCCTGTCCTGGCAGAGGTAGCAGCTTTTTGCTTCTCTTGAGAGTGAAGCCACTTGCCCTTTTCCTCCACAGGACTCAGTAGTCCGTGTGAATGTCTCTCCACCATCCACAATGTTGCAGATCCCACGAGCTGGGGTCAGCATCAGTGTATAATGCACTCCTGTGTATAATGCACACCCACATTTTTGGCCCAAATGTTCAGGGGAAAATTGTTTTATTTTAATTATTTAACTCAGTTTTTATTCATTTATATTTAGGTACTTTTTTTGTATTATAAAGGGATTTTAGCATTTGTTTTTGAACATATCATGGTACAAAAAATTTTATGTTCAAATAATTACAAAACACAATAACAGATACAATGTATTTCAGGTACTACCCATGTATCATGCACATCCTTATTTTTCCCTCAAAAATTTAGGCAGAAAAGTGTGCATTATACATTTGTTTTGAGGTGTAGTTGTAATTCTTTCTGTGGTTGAATAGGAGGCAAAGCATGTTTACCTACACCTCCATCTCAACTAGAAGTCTAATGTCTAACAATTTTAAAGCAGAGCATGTGAAAACCTCATTTTGCAGTGTGGACAAAGACTTGGGGGCTTTATGTGACCACAAGTTCTGCATGAGTCAGCCATGTGACATGGCAATTTTAAAAGTGCATGTAATTTAATCTGCTTTGGCAGATGCAAAAGTCTGTTATATTTCATCTTGTTGGTTCCAACCCATCATTTTCAAATCTGTTTGGATCTTAATTCCATCATGTAGGACAGAATGGGGTTGTAGAAAGAACTCTTAACTAGGAAAATAAAGTCTTGGAACTATCTTTCTAACTAAGACAACAATGTTTAATGTTGAGCAAAATTCCAGTGAATTGTTTTCTTTATAACTATAATTAGATTTAGAGACCAAATGCAACACTCTCCAAAAGTTTTTGATAAATTTAAGGGGATCCAGAAGTCTAGAGTTAGAGTGGTAATGAGAGGTAACCTTGCCATATATAGAGGAGCTTGAGACAAATAATTGAGGAGGAACATGGAAGTTTTTTTTTTTAATTTTGAATATTGAAAGGGCTGGTCAAAGAGGCCATATCTGCTCACTCCCAAGGACAGAGTTATACCTACAGGTAGGTGTGATGATAAAGTTGAGTTATGTTCTATATTAAGAAGTGACCTCCTAAATCCCAGGGCCTTTCAAAACAAAAAATGAGAGAGAGAGAGCTGGCCATCATGGAAGAGATTATGTCATTGCTGAATGATCATGGGCTGGATAGTGCTCAGAGGACACCTGCTGTATAGTGCCTTTTCCAGATGTGAAGAAGTAAAGAATGGCACCTAGGGTAAGGAAGGTGGAATCTCAAAGATAATTAGAAAGGATACATGCTAACACCTATGTTCAAACATTGCTATCCATTTGCAATTTCTTAAAAGTGGAGATTCCTGTAAAGGTAAAACACCAAACATTTTTTAAGCTAAAAATGAACCAGCAATAGATACTAAGGTTATTCGAAGTTCCCTGAGGAACCTCTGTAAAATGGAGCTAATATCAACCCCTCAGTATGATGTTTTCAGAAGAGAGACCAGTTTCAAATGCTGTCTAGACTCTCCAGTCCATTTATGGGGTCACCCATTTCAAAATCTTGCCTTTGTCAATTTGCATAGAAAACAGCTTAGTATTGCCCCTTTAAAAACCTCTTCTTCAACCAAAATCTTATTGTTCCTCCAAAACTAAACTCCTGCTATGTGGAAAACCAGATCTTTATGCTCACAATAAAGTGATTTTGCTTTAACTGTATTTAATTTTGTAGAGTTGGCATCAAATATCAAGGACTAGGCCAGCAAGTGTTGGTCAGTCTGACCCTGTCTAGAATGCAATGCTTATTTTATTATACAGCTGCAAAAATATTGTCACAAGTATCTATGACTATCTTTAAAGTACATAAAGTTATTAAAACACATTCTCTTACTACAGCAATACAAATAGATACAGCTAAAAGCAAGCATATTTCTTTTGCTTAAATAACACTAAGGAAGCCACCGAAGCAAAGCTCTGACAGGCTGGCAGGCAGCAGGGAGATGATTTCAGAGCTGATATGACATGATAAATTGCCTCTGCTGTGCACAACTTTCACTCCAGAAAATAAATTCATCTCCGACTCCCATTACATTGTTCTTTCCCACTGATGCATATGTCAATTTCTTCATCTCTGGAGTCTGAGCAAAACCAAGTTTGTTCTTTGTGGCTATAGTTCCAAAGATGCAAAAACATGAAAGAAAAATAAACCCACAAAGTACAGCTTGTTTTTTGATAACTTCTGAAATATAAATGCCATTATTTGAGTCCCATTTATATGTTTGCATTGAGAGTCCAGAGATATCTATAGAATAATACTCTTTTGAGGCAAGGCACCTTGAGAAGAGGTAAAAGCAGCTACACTGTGACCCTATATAAGCTTGATTTGAAGTTCTAGCACTTTTAAGATGTGTGAGTTAAAGCAATTCACATAACTCTTCAGGTTCCTCATCTGAAAAATATGTATGTAATACAATTAAATTCCCAGGGTTCTTATGAAAACTAGGTGATGTCAGAAATATAAGGTGTCTAGCTGCACAATTTGTATCTATTAATTGGTACCTCGTATCATTATTCAGTTGTTTAACAAATATTTATTGAGCACCTATCTGCCCAGCACTATTTGAAGCACTGGGAATACAGTGGTGAAAAACAAACCCAAAATCCCTTCACTAACAGATCTTAAACTTACTAAAGGAAAACAAACAATCAATAAAATAAATAATTAAAACATGTAGTTTGGCAGAAGGCAATAATTGTTATGGAGATAAATGCAGCAGGGAAGGAGAATATAGAGTGCTGGAACTGAGTGTGGGGTTGCAGTGGTTACCTAAGGTGATGACATGCAAGCAAGGATCTGAAGGAGGCGAATGAGTGAGCCATGAGCCATGAGACCATATGTGGGAAATATGTTTCAAGCACAGGAATAACACTCAAAGCCCTGAAACAAAAGCGTATGTGGGGTGTTCTCAACAGTTGGGGTCCAGGGTAGAGTGGCATGAATGATGAGGACGGTAGTAGGAAATGAGGTCAGAGAAGTGATGGGGGCCAGATCATGTAAGGCCTTGTAGTGATTGGCATGTAGCAGGTCCTATATATGTAATAGGTGTCATTATATAATGTTATTATATTATATATGCATAAGGAGTATAACAACTATTTCAAGTCATTCTTTTCTATATTGAAAACTATAAAAGGCACAATGGTGGTAACAGGGAGATTATTGAAATAACCAGGTTAGAAATGATGATGACTTCATCAAGAGTAACAGCAGTGGAGGTTGTGAATTGTGGTCAGATTCCGGGTATATTATGAAGTTAGCACCACCAGGATTTCCTGATTTAGCTAATGTGGGGTATAAGTGAAAGAAAGGAGTCAAAAGATGACTGCAAGGTTTTGGTGCCCGAACAACTAGAAGGATGGGATTGTCATTATCTGAGATGAAGACTATACAGATGGAGCAGATTCTAGGAGATCATCAGCTTGTGTTGACCATGTTAAGTTTGAGATGTCTTTTAGACATCCATGTGGACAGGTAAGTAAGAAGTTGTATACCCAAGTCTGGAATTCAGGGGCAAGTTCCATGCTGGTGTTATCGATGTAGGGATTGTACTTAAAGTCATGGAACTGGATGAGATCACCAAAAAAGTAAAGACAGATAAAGAGGAAGAGGAGCTGAGTCCTGGAGCACTCCAATGTTAAGGAGTCAAGGAGAAGAGTAGGCACACCCCTAGAGATGGAAAGTAGGTTCATAGTTGTTAGGGGATAGAGAATGACTGTTAGTAGATAAGGAGTTACTTTTTGAGGTAATAATAATGTTCCAGAATTGAATCGCTGCAATGACTGCCAACTCTGAGAATTCTAAGAACCATTTAATTATACCCTATAAAAGGGTAAATGTTATCATATGTAAATTATATCTTCATTAAAAAAAAAGAGAGTCAGAGAGAAGAGGATGAATCAGCAAAACAGATTGAAGAGCCATCACTGAGGTGGAAAGAAAACCAAGAAAGTAGGTTTTCCTGGAAGGAAAGAGTAAAAAAAATGTTTCAATGGGAGTGTGTGAGGTGCTATTGAGACTTAACTCAGGTTGAGGCTATATCATTACACTTAGCATCATGAAAATCATCGATGACCTTAACAGAAGCCATTTAGATGGAATGGTGATGGTGAAAGCTTGACTGGAGATGGGGATAAAAACCTCTCTGGTTACTGTTGGAGGATGCTAGAAATCCAATTCATTATTTTGAAAACTGGTAAATAGAGTCAAGAATCCCTCCTGTCTTTCTATAGACATGGCACCACTGTAAAACTTTATAGTACATGTGGGGACATTTCTATTTATAGAAGTATTTCCAGCTAATAAGTGAATATAGAATCACAGAATTCTAATATCACCACTTTGCAATTCTCAGTGGAAATCTATGCATTAGATTAGTAATAGTAATAGCTGCTAACATCACACTGGAGGGAATTATTATAGCTATGTCTCTGAGTAGGTGATAGGGGGTGGGAATTTCATGAAAAAGTGGAAGAATTGCCCTTGGAAAACAAACACTTCCACTATAACAGATTTGGGAACTTTTGAAAGTTCTTTTTATATTCTTATTGCTTCTATTTTCTCAATAAAATATGAAACTAGATCACCTACTGAAAGTGAAAAATAGAGAAAGAGGTGTTGGAGTCTTGAGGGAAGAGGAGTAAATGTGATAGTGTTCAATGGGAGTTGGAGAGTGAATATTTAGGGAAATGGTTTGGTTGCCAGGCAACTACAGGGACCTACTTGTAGGTGGTCATGAATTTAAACCAGATATCATGGTTTTGTATTTTCCTCAGCCACACTTTAGCTGCAGGTGCAGAGCATGGAGAGAGGTGAATGAGCTTAACTAGGTTTGAGGTTTTGCCGCGTAAGTATGTAGATGTGAAAAGGTCAACGAGTTGGAGCACATGTGAGTGAATACAATGACTGAGTATAGAATGTAAGCTTGATAAGGAGGGAAGAGAGGACAACAACGGAGTGAGGAAGAGTGAAATAGTGTAGGATCAATGAATGGGAAGTCTTTTAGGGTAAAAAATAGTTGGGGTCACTATGGGAGTGAGCTGGACAGATAGGAGATGCTAGTATCCTATCTAGCCTTGCAATGAGACATTGAAAATTTTGGTAAAAAATTGGTAATGATCAGGTCTAAGGTATGATCATGGAATTGAGTGGCTGAGGTGGGGCAGGGGACAGACAAGACCGCTGGAAGAAAGGAGGTCAAGGAAGTGAAAGGCTAGTAGTGAAAAGTTCTTCCTTGTGGGTACTGAAGTGACATGGTGGTATTAGTAGAAGAGGTTGTAGTTGTGGTGACAGCCCCAGTACATGTCATTGTTATTGCTGTTATTGGGAGGAAGGAGATAAGTGCAGTTCTGTGGAGTTCAGTCTCCCCTTCAAAGAGCCTTCCTCTGGCCATCCTTGGTTAAATGAGCCTGTTATACTCTGTCTCCTCCTCTTCCCATCATAGTGCATCCCATTAGCCTATATTGTTTTCCTTTTGTAAAGCTTTCATTTATTTTATTTGTAAACAGAGGGGAAGGGAGGGAGAAAGAGAAAGAGAAACATCAGAGCGTGATTGCCTCTCACGTGCCCCCTAGTGGAGACCTGGCCTGTAACCCAGACATGTACCCTGACTGGGAATTGAACCAGTGACCCTTTGGTTTGCAGACTGGCGCTCAATCCACTGAGCAACACCATCCAGGGTCTATGTTGTTTTCTTTAATGCACTTATCACTATCTGAAAATATCATACTTATTCAGGCATTTCATTTCTTCTCATCTCCCTCTTCCACTGGAATGCAAACCCCATGAATTTGTCTTCTCCAGTGCTTTATTCTCCGGGCCCATTCAGCACACTTAATAATAGGCAGTTAGAAAATGATGAAAAAAAAAAACAATGAATTTAATCATGAGTGTGCTGCTTCCTCAGTGTACAGGGAGACTCTTTATGAAACCTTTGGAAAGTTGGGTGAACAGAATGCATTTAGGAAAGGGTGAGCCTGTGTTAACTCGGGATGAAAGGCTCTGTGAAGAGGGTTTTACAGAGAGTTGAAGATCCAGTTATGAGTCTTCAATTTTTGTAAAGTGTGGCCACTTTTTTCCTTTGCGACAGTGTTGGGTGTTATATTTTCAAAACATAGAAACTCACCCAAGTGACTTCCCTTGCACAACCCATTAAGGATTCAATCTTAGTTCCCTGGCTGTGGATGAGGAGTGCAATCTTGGGCTGCCCTCCAACCTGCAAAATGTCTCCTATCATCCGCTGGCTCTGTCTTCACTTTTTCACATCCCATTCTTTTCTCCACTGGCTCTAATCAGGCTTCCACACCCTCTCACCTCTACTGAAATAGCTCTTGTCAAGAACACCACTAACCTTCTGTACCAAATTCAACATCCCATTGTTTCTGCCTCAGTGCTCAGCATCAGTGTTAGACCCATCATCAACTCTCTCCTCCCTGAAACACTGTCTTCTTTCAGCTGCTGTGAAGATACATTGGGTGTTCTCCTATTGCACTACCTACTCCTGTTCCTCTGCTTGACCTCTAGATGTGGCAATTAGTGACTCAGGACTCAGTCACTGGCCCTCTCCTTTTCTCTGCCTTCATTCTGTTTCTGCCCCTTTCCCTTGGCATTGCCTCTCCACTCCCATGGCCTCAACTGCTGGAACTCCCATGACAGATTTTCCTACACTAGAACTCTTTTTTGGGCTCTAGACTCCAGTAGTTCCTTCTTTCTGGACATCTTCTCAAACTCAAAATTTCCAGAACATAGATCTTCATCTTGCCTCCATCTCCTTCTTATACTCTGTCTCCTTCATCTCTTTAAATGACATCAACACATATCTAGTTGTTCAAGCCAAAAACGGGTGGCACCATTGACTCCTCTCTCCTTCAAGAACCTCCACTTACAAAGCCTTAATCCAGCCCTGTCAGTCTTACCTTCTCAATACCTCATGATTCTGCCCACTTACTTTTATCTCCAGCCACCACTCTGATTCAGGCCAACATCATCTCTTACCTGGATGACTGGACCCATCTCCTAACTGACCTTCCTTCCCCTACACTTCTTCCCCTGCATACTGTCCAATCTTCCCATAGCTGCAGAACAATGGTCTTTTTAAAACATAAGTTGGATTATGTCTGTCCACCACATAACACCATTTATTGGTTCTTCCATTATCATCAGAATACAAATCCCAAATCCATAACATGACCATATATACTTCTCTAGTCTCCCTGCCCATGACTCATCCACCTTTCTCAAACTCTGTGAACCTTTCTTCGTCTATGCCCTATAAGCACTGGCCCTTCAGGTATGTTGTCCCTTCTTTTCCTCACCTCACTTGCACCCTGTTGACCTGGCTAATTTCTCCTTATCCTTCATGTCACAACTTGAAAACCACTTCTTCCAAGAAGCGTACTCTGACCCTCCCACTCAGCCTTCAGAGCAATTGCTCTGCTCTGTGTTTCCAGAGCTCACTACGTACCTTTCCTGTTATAGTAGTGATCTAACTGCATTGTTACTATCTATTTTCTGTCTCTCCATCTAGATACAAGCTCTGGAGGGAAGGGACCTCTTCTCTTTTGTTACCCTTTGTCTTGCATGTATCTAGCTCATAGTAGGTTCTTTGTACCAGCTCATCCTTACATTGGAATATTCCTCACCCTCATCTTTAAAAGTCTGGCTACTTATCTTTCACATCTCAGGTTAGAGGTCATTTCCTCATGGATACTCTCCTGGACCACCTTATCTGAGCTAGGCACCTAGTTACTCCATCACATCACCTCACTTTCATTCATTGTGTTACACTTGCTACTCTTGGATATTTCCCTTGCTTGTGTGGGTTTTTTGGCCTGTTTATTGTCTAACTTTCCAGACAAGAATGTATATTCCATGGCAACAGAGAACTTGTCTATTTTTGCCTCACACTGTGATGTGGCATCTAGGTTAAATCTTGGCACATGGTAGGATAAATGTTGGATGAATAGAATGAATGAACGAACGAATGAATGATTCAATCAACCAAACTCAACCCTCAAAGGAGAGGAGCAGTGCTGAGGTAGAAGTGGTAAACTAAATTAAGAGCCCATGAAGCCTCCACCCAGTGCCTAAGGTGGGTTATCAGTGGTTGCCTAACGGTCATGGCCTACATTCTCCCAGCATGAATTGTTTCTGTTACTCACAAAAGGAGGACACTGCTGAATATTTTTTAAATTTCCAAATGGGACAGACCCCTCAAAGTAAAATGGAAAGAAGAAAAAAACAATCCCCAATGGCTGAAGAAAGGGGTGGCAGAGTGTGGCTTCTCAGAACTGTTAGTGGGTGCTAGAGACTAGTTAATCCATGACGGGTATGGCCTGGGACACAGATGTCACACAAACACTCATGAAAACAAGTATACCATTGGCTAGTGATGAAACCCAGGGTAGGACCTAGCTGTCCAGATGTGTAATGGTTCTTTTGAATAGTCTTAGCTTTTCTGGAGGAGAGTGAAGAGGGATACTGGTTAACAGTTCCTGCATTCCATCTCTGTCCTGCCTCTGTCTTCAACCCTCCCAACTCCCCACAGTCCACCCTCTACACTTCATGTCCCCCTCCCCCATACCACCAACAGCAAGAACAAAAAGCCATCATTCCAACTCCAGAAGCTCTGGCCACAAGAACGTGTCCAACCTACTAAATCAAGCTCTTTGCTCCTATGAATACTAAAAAGTGAACCTCAATGGAGCTCTTGCCAACATAACTTCTCCCTTGCTCAGCATCAAAGTTGAGGTTCTCAGCTTTCCAGCAAATATTTCTGCAGCCACCCCATTTCTTTTGTTAAAAGGCAAACTAAAGAGCTCACTCATGAAGAACCCCTCCTCCACCTCTTGCTTTGGTGGAGAGCCATGCCACTTTGGACATCTCCCAAGGACCAGACTTCTTATGCCAGACATTTTGTGAACAAAGTACAAGTTCCTTCAAATGCTGCCTGATTGATGGAAGTCCTGTGGGATTCAACCCTTAAAGGATTCCCACCCAAAGACATTTGATGACTAAATACTACCAGAAGAGACAGAAAGCTCAAAATATAAAACCAAATGCCCCTAAGTTCCATTTGCTTGCTATTTCACATTTGTTGCAAATAATTCAGAGCATTATATGCCCTCTGGTCCAAGAGACCCTGTGTGGTGCTGCCCAAACAATAGAAGATATAATTCCTACCCTCAAAAGGGTCCAGTGGGGCCAGATTACCATATGTGCAAAGAACATACTTGTTAATGAAGACACATCTGGCATGCTCAGCATTCTCTCTCTGCACCATGTCCTGTGAGTGGTCTGAGGCTCTTAGCTTTCCTTGGGGACCCATGACACAAAAGACCTGGCTCCAGAATCCCAGGACCAGGACCTTCCCCTCAGCCAGGGCTCTAAATAACAGTTCAAGTTTAAATTCTGGTTCCTGGAGCAAGAAAATCTCAGAAGAGCAAAAGTGCTTCCCAATCGAAACTAACCCCCAAATTAACTAAGGGCCAAATGGAAAGCAGCACCCTAGCCCCCAGAGCCACAGTGGGATGCCAGTCCAGGAGCACTGGCAACAAATTTACACTTCTGGCTCCAGTCCTAATCTTCCTCGTTTCTTAGTAATCCATTTGATCATACTCTATCATGCAAGCACAATTACTTCAATGGGAAACACAAATGCAAACATAGATCTGAGTAACTCCCCCCCAGGCTCCAGCAGAGCAGAAATCAGTGAAGCAACTACTCATGAAATATAGACATTTTGAGTGGGAGCCAGTGGCTCTTTACAAAAAAAAAAAAACACACACACACAAAAAAAACGGTAATTAAGGACCAAAAAAAGCACAACTTGCTTAACTGGTTATGTTTTGCTTAACGGGCTGGCCACGCAATATTCCCATTGCAGAATGAGTTTAAGGAAAATGACAAAGCATAAATGTGGAATGATAAGTAGGAATTTCTTGGTTTTTAAAAACTACCAAACTCCAGACCCCTTCTACCACAGCAGCCCAGAGCACATAGTGGTTCATGAGACAAGAGTGGCCACCAAAAGTTGACATGGCCACTGCCTCTATGCTCTGCTAGCAATCCCAGGCCCACCCACAGCATATCACATCCCAGGGACTCTTTCCCATCCAGACGTGGCTGTGAGAAAGGGAACTGAGCAAAGAGTTCCCTCATCCCTCAGTCCATGGTCTTTTTAGCCAAATGGGTACAATGCAGCAAGCCACAACAAAACCCACTGCCAGTGGCTATAAAGAGATGGGGAAATGCAGGACAGATGGTAAAGGCGTTTGGAGTATGAAAGCAGTCCCTGACTAGGGAGGAGAAAGCCACACACTGAGTGTTTCATTTTGTGAGAAATCAAATGGCCCAAATGCTGAAAACACCCACCAACATTCCAAAAGGTGTTTCCAAAATATAATCTTGACTCCCAATTTGTTGGGTGAGGCAAACCTCTTTTCTCTGAAGAAATGTGTGGAGTGCCTTTTAGGGAACTACCTTCAGAACCTACAGCCAACTCCTTGAGATAGACTGAGTGCTAGACTGAAATTTCAAAATGTTGGCCAACATTTGATTATGGCCACTAAGCAGATGTTCCAATAAGGCTGCACTACTTTGGATCCAAAAAGAAGGTGAAGAGAGTTTTCCCAGGTGTCATATAACCTGGCTCTGAAGAGCAGCCCCGAGATGTTTAGCACACTGGCAGCAGAATAAGTGTGCAAACTTCCAAGGGAACTTTCTTGGAAGGGCAACTCATTTAATACATGTAAAAGTTCTGATGTCATTTAATAAATATGAAAGCTCTGATATGCTTGTTAAAACTCAGTCTCTACCTTTTGTTGTGCCCTGTGTTTGCGGGGAGGGGAAGGGAATGGGAGATGCCACTACATTTACATGCTCTCTTCCTAAGGGGAGGGATGAAGGCTTCAATGCAGGGCTCGACAAACTTTTCCTGTAAGGGGCAAATAGATATTTTCAGCTTCGTGAGCCAGATGGGCTCTGTCACATAGGCTCAACTTTGCCTTTGTAGTGCGAAAGCAGCTGTAGACAATATGCAAACCAGTGAGTGTGGCTGTGTGCCAATAAAACTTTATTTGCAAAAACAGCTTAGACCGGATTTGCTCTGTGGGCAGAATTTAGTCCATGGGCATATTTACGCCCCCTGTTCTCTGCAAAGTGAGCACTGATTTGTAGTCTTCTTGTTCAACATTTCCAAACAACTTGCTGAAAGGTAAAGAGACAAGCAGAGGTCCCTAGGCTCCCATAATCACTTCTCTTCAGCC
Source organism: Tonatia bakeri (assembly GCA_004024845.1). Taxonomy (NCBI): domain Eukaryota; kingdom Metazoa; phylum Chordata; class Mammalia; order Chiroptera; family Phyllostomidae; genus Tonatia; species Tonatia bakeri. The sequence continues at coordinate 74,022 of PVIA01006397.1, read as the reverse complement.
AGTCTCAGTTTAATCCCATGATGTCATTCTGAAATGCAGCGGGTCATTGACAGGGTCACATTACTCAGAGAAAAACAGGATGTTTGACACCTAAAATATTCAGAACAAGCCAGAGCTCATCTCTGTAAAAAAAAAAAAAAAAAAAAAGCTCTTATATAATGGGGAGCAAGGAGAAAAGGAAAGCAGCAATGGACAACTGAGTGGAGACAGCCACTCATGGAGAAGGTGCTCAGATGGCAGGCCTGCTGCCCTGGAGAGCACATCTCTGCTTGCAGCTGTCACTTCAGTGAACAGATGACTTCATTTCAGCTCCCCCCAAATAAAGGGATCATAATCTCTCACTTGGGAGAAAGACCATATGGTAGATGCTTTGAAAAGTTATAAGAAAAGTATAAAGTACTCAGGAGGAAAAAGTTACTTCTAAAAGCATGAAATGTGTCTAGAGAAGGATCAGTCACTTTCTTTGAAATACCATAGCTTCATAGAAAATCAAGCCTAAACCCATGGGATTAGGTAACAAGAGGGGCATTATCAAGACAAATCAACAGGGAGATCTGTTTCTTGTGTTTACATACTTTTAGTGCAGCTCAAATCCATAACACTTATTAAACAAAGCCCTCCCATGACCTGCCCCTGCTGAAATCTCCAACCTCAATGCCCACTACTCTATCTTGTACTCCAAGCTCAAAAATACACAACATAACTACTTCTAAATGCCCAAAGGCTCAGGGCCATGTGGCTTCATGCTCCTGGGCTTTTGTTCACTGGAGTTGCTTGTTTGCAGAAGGCCCTTCTAGCCCTTCGAAATTCAGCCTCCTTTGCCTGTTCCCTGGCTCTCCCAAATGTGTTCAGTGCCCTCTTTTCTGTGCTACCTTTATATCTTGTGCATATTCTGTTGTACTTATCGCATTATTGAATCATTTACCTGTTATATAACTAACTGATTTCCTCCACTAGAGTGCAGGCTCCTTGATGTCTGATTCTTTTCTAGATCCCCTGAGTCTAGACAATGCTAGGCTTGTGGAAAGAGCTCCATAAACATTTGTGGACTTGGATGTCCAATAGTTGGGGCACCTTACTTGCTTAAGGGTTCTCTTTTGAACCAGAACTGTATTTTCCAGGGCTATCACAGTTAGGTCTCCAGGTTAAAGTCCCTACACCATAACCACCTGTAGCCTTGTGTTCCTTAGCATCAGGCCCCAGTTGACTGAGTCACTGTCACAGCTCTTTCATTAACTTTGTTAACTAAGCTCTTACTCACCAAGACTATCAATCCAAACACCGAGAGTCTCCCAGCCAGTTCTTTCTTATTCTTCAGGTCTCAGTTTCAATGCCTCCTCTTCTGAGAGGCTTTTCCTGACTCCCTAGTCTTGGATAGTTTTCCCATTACTCTGTCTTGGTGCATTGTGCTTTTGCTTTATACCACTCATCATAATCTGTCATGATTTCTAATATTTGTTTACTTGTCTATTGTCTGCCTTTTCCACTAGAAGGTTAGCTCCATGAGGATAGGTACTGTCTACCTCATTCACTGTTGTAGCCCTGGCCTAGTACAGGATATGGCATTTAGTAGGCATCAGTAAATATCTGTTGAATAAATGAATGCTGTGAGATCTTAGTAACATAACACACCTGGAATGCCTCACACAGAACCCACTGCCTACAGTGATACTTTAAATGTTTTCTTGACTGATAGCTGTCAGAGGGGAGGAGGGAGGTTGGGACTTGCTTTAAGAAGGAGAAGGCATTAGACAAAGATCATGCATGTATCATCCATGCATGGATGTGAACAATGGTGTGGGGATTGACTGTGGGAAGAGGGGAAAAAATTGGGACAACTGTAATAGCATAAACAGTAATAAATAAATACATACATACATACATACATAAATAAATACATAAATGTTTTGTTTAACAAGATTTCTGCAAACACACAAATCTCAGGAAACAACCAAGATAATGAAGCTATATTTCCCCACTCCAGCACTTATAAAAATGCTTTCCTCCACCTGCAGAGGAATGTAAAGGGAGATGAAAGCCAAAAGGGAGGCAACTGTCCTTTTCATGTACAAATAAGATGTGTGCAGAAGTTGACAGCATTCATGTTTCCTTCAAGTGCAGCAGAAGCTAAATTCCCCACAGCTTGAGCAAATGGAAAGACAAGAAATGTTTACACATAACCTTAAAAGTGGATGTGACCATACTGCAGAAAGGGAGACAGGCCTGGGTTAGGAGATTATGCCCATATAAGGCCCTGCAGCCAGCTCCCAGTGGAGCCTGAGATAATTTGGCACCTCTCAGCAAACACCAACAGGACAGGGTTTTGTTCACAAATAACCCCGGATCTGCTGTTTACATTTTCATCTAAACATTATGAAAAACCTAATACCACCCCAAACATCTCAAGCCTCAAACACTCTTGAAAAGAAGTGCTGAAAATAACTCAAAGGCAGCCATCGTTGAAATGCTCATTTGAGACTCCCTGCAGATCTCCATGAGTTGTTGAGGCAGAGGCTGGGATAGGAGGACAGAGCTCCAGAAACCACCTGAGTTGAGACATGGGCTGAGACCTGCTTCCTTTTCTACCAGTGACCTATGTAGCCAGGGACTCAGCAAGCTCTTCCCGCAAAGATCTAGATAGCATTTTCGACTTTGTGGGTCATAAGGACTCTGTCACAACTCCTCAACTCAGCTGTTACAGTGGAAAAGCTTTAGACCATATGTAAATGAATGGGTGTGGCTGTGTCTCAATAAAACCCTACTGATGGACACTAAAATTTGAATTTCGTATCATCTTCATGTTGTGAGATGTTCTTCTTTTGGTTTTCCCAACTATTTAAAAGTGTAGTAGTCATTCTTAGGTCTCGGAAAGTATAGAATCAGGCAGTGGGCCAGATTTGGACTACAGGCTGCAGTTGACTGATCCCTGCAGTAGGCAGTGGTGCACAAAGAACACAGTCTCAGGCCTTTGTACTCACTTGGATTTTTTATGCTTACTTTTGCCATTTTTTGGCTAGGTGACCTTGCGCAAGTCAGTAAAACTTCTGAACCTCGGTTTACCCATCTGTACAGATCTGGAATAAAGATTCAAGAAGATACGGCATAGAAAGCATTCAGTATAGTTCTTGGCACACATAGTCAGCACTCAATAAATGTTAGCTCCTGTTCTCAGAAATTCCCTTTTATTAGAATGGAGATTCTCCCTTCTTATAACCCTGGTGCCTACCACAATGTCTGGCCCACAATAGACACTCATGAATTGCTAGTGGAATGAATGAGAAACCCCACTGAAATGCAGCAACTGATGCCTTCACTCACTAACTGCCCAGGCTGTTGACTTTTAGTCTGCCTCACTTGCAGACTTTTAGTTTGGACTCTGTGTCCTGGTTGGGTTGCTACTGGAGGCAAATGGTTGGGACTGGACTTTGTGCAATGTCAAGATGTACATGTGGTAGGTGCTCAATAATTGCTTGACAAATGAATGAATGAATGGTTGAATGAATGAATGAGCACTAATTGCCTAAGCCAAGCCCTGTGGTATGGTATTAGAAGTCCAAAATAAAAAAAGAAAGAGAGATCTCCCTTTCCCTCTATCCCTAGGGCTCATGATGTTACAGGGGGGTTATTAGGATAAGGAGAACCCCTGTGAAAGTCTGCTTGGAAAGGTCAAAGGCCATTGTACAGCATTACCTGATTGCCTTCTTCTCTTCTCTTCTCTTCTCTTCTTTAGCTGCTCCCACAGAGGAATGCTTGCCTGTCCCCCACCTGCCTCCCTAGGAGATGCAGCTCACACAAACAAATCATTAGGGGCTTTTTCGAGCCAAATTGCTTTCTACTGTACACATTCTCATCCAGAGGGCCACTGCTCCAGCTGCTAAGGTAAAAGAGGGGTTAGCCAGCGATTTGGGCCTGGGTGCTTCATGGGGAGAAGCCATTTATTTTTATACAAATAGCATATGGTGCTCATCTACTCCTCACAAGGAGGCTGTGCGGATTCCTGGCACATGGGTAATTTTAAGTTTCAAAGTTTCTCTCGGGTCCTGGAAAAAAAACTGCCGAAAACACAGAAAGGGAAATCATCTTGAGCTGTCCACAGTAGTCCCTAAACCACGAAGAGCATCATTGGCAGATCAGGGGCTCCAGCAAAGGCCTCCCTGGGGAAAGGCCCCCTAGCCTTGCCGATATGGGGTTGGTTTCCCCACCCAGAGAAACAGCGCAGAGATCAACAAGACCTCTGTGCTTGGCAGCTGCCTGTTGGGCAAGCCTCGGCCTTGGGTGACACCAAGAAGGGGCCTGTGGGCTACGTGAGTACTGACAAGACCCTTAAAGGCTTCCAGCTTTCCTCCAGAGGCAGGCTTGACTTGGCTCCAACTACAAATACTGTCAACCACATCATAGCTGTTTCACAAAAGCACTAAGAAAATGGAAAATGTTAAGGGCATTTGTGGAAACCAAGAAGGAGCCAAACACAAGCATGGCATCATTTTTCCCACCGCCCAAGGAGCCACCTTCCCAAGTCTTGAGGCAGAAAGGGAAGTCAGGGGGCCTCATACCCATGAGCAAGCCTCTCTAAACCCCAGGGAGGCCTACAGGAGTCTGCATCTCAAAACCTGCTTTGACCCCTTGCACGCATGGCATCAGCTACCAGTGATAGAGTGTTCACTGTAGTCCAGGCATTGTACTAAGTAGCTGTGTGATCTTGGACATTCAGCAAACCTCTCTGAGCCTCAATTTCTTGGTTACCTGTAAAAGAGTGATGGTAATAGTGCTTATCTCAGAGGTTTGTTGTACGAATTTAGTGAGGCAATGCATGTAAAGATCTTAACCCTGCCCCTGGCCCATATTAGATACTCAATGAGTGGCAACTATTACTATGATTATTATTATTTCATGTGAAAAATATCAAATGAATAGGATCAAAGGGGAAAAGGAGAACAGTCTTAGTTCTGTTTGACTTATGCCTTCCTTCACCCTCACTCTTTTCACCTCATCTTGGCTCTTAAACACAGACCCTTGCAATTTTCTCCCCCAAGCTCCCAAAGGGCAGATAGGACAAGAGCTGACCTGGCCATCAGGAAGCACAAACCAATCACTCACAGGTCTGTGTGCCCATCAACAACAACTCTGAGCAGACTGCCTCTTTCTTCCTCCCTGCCAGGTCCATTTTCTGTATTTTACATCTCCTTGACAATACAACTTTGGCCTGGCTCCGCAGGACAACACATGAGGCATGCCATAGCAATGTGACAAATAGTTCGTTGGCTCTCCTGCCAGGCTGTGTAGCTGTGAGTCAGAAATGCCAAGGTATTTGAAAACAAAATCCACCCCTTCTGTGGTGGCCACCAAAAATAATGCCCCAAAAGGGACTTTTTCTCCCTCTTCTTGTGAGTGTAAAGCAGAAGGGAAAAAAAATAGTGGCAGCAGCTAGTCCAGTTAAGGGCAGGTTTCATCTTGCTGTGTTCAGTTGTTCATTCATTTGTTTGTTCATCGCATTCTTAGCAACCATCTGTGCTTTGCTGAGTAATACGACATGAGACAAGAGGCTCACGGTCTAGTTAGGAAGTTGGACAAATTAAACGAATAATTCTAATGTGTTGTGGTAAGTTTCCTGCCAGAGGGGTGCACAGGGTGTGCTTGGACCCCCAGAGGAATGGGAGTGTGTTGTTTTCATCTGAGAAAGAGCCAGTAGCAATAGCAAATAGGCCTTGATGAAATCTAAAGGAACTCAGCAACCCAGCAAACCAATGCAGAGACTCTGCAAAGGCAGTTCGCCTGGGTCACAGTGACTGTGCTTCTGTTTCTTGTTCATCCCTGAGCTTGCTCATTAGGCTCTTGTCTTCAACCCTCGAGAGAGAATTAATCCTTAAGAAAATGCTCACAATATTAATTTACAAAATACAACATAAAAACATTCAATCCTCTATACAGTAGGGATCTAATTTGTACATTTTGTTCCTGTACATGGGAATACATATGCATATACAGTAAAAAGACTGGAAGGAAACCCAACAAAACATTAATAATGATTATCTTTGGGAAGCACTTTTATATTTTAATTTTTCCACAATGAACATACATCTAAAAATAACATTATCTAAAAAAATGTTAAGTTTATAAGTGAAGAGTCTGCAAAAGGCTACGTGTTGTATGATTATGCTTTTTTTTAAGAATATGTTTATTGATTTTAGAGAGAGAGTGGATGGGAGAGATGGAGGGAGAGAGAGAGAGAGAGAGACCAATCAGTTGGTTCTCATGCCCTCCCTGACCTGGGGTCAGATCCATAACCTAGGTATGTGCCTGACTGGGAATCAAACCCATGATCTTTTGGCGTAAAGCAGAACACTCCAATCAACTGAGTCACACTGGCCAGGGCGTATGATTATGCTTATCTGACATTCTGGAAAAGGCAAAATTATAGGAACAGAGGCCATGGCAGTGGTCACCAGGAGCCTGGGGGTGGAAAGAGCTACAAAAGGACACAGAAATTTTTGGAGTGATGGAAATGTTCTGTATCTTGATTGTGATGATAATGACAGATAAAGCATACCTCAGTAAGTCAGAATTTCTTTTAAAGTTAGAATCTAAATGATTTTTCCAATTCTATTACTTCTGGCAAATCCAATGGACCTAGGAAGATAATGAAAATTTTGGAGTACATGATCTCCAAAGGAAGATGAAAGAAACAGATAAAGAAAATTTCATATTCCTGTCAGTCTCTTCAAGTTCGGCCTTAGAGAGCAGGGGCTTGAGTTTTGTTTTTTTGTTTTTTGCTGGTTTTTGTTAAGTCAGTTGAGGCCAGGATTTATGTGAAATTCATCATTTTTCTTGGTATTTAACAAGGTGACTTTAGTATGAATTCAAGTACATGATTTATAACTGGAGTGATATCTTTATGAAGCATTTACATCTTTGACAACACCTCATAAAACTTTTTATTGGAAACACTGCTTGGATGGTTAGAACAGACTGTCAAAATAATCCCCTTTGGACCAGACACTTCACAAATTGATCATTTATCCTGCTGCTCTTGCCAGTATCCTATCTTGGTTCAATCTGATGGGGAATCAAGAAAAGGGCAAGCCAATGACCTCATTTGCTTTCTGGAGATCAGAGTTCTCATTTACTGCAAGGGACACAGCATAAAGAGTATTTTAAAGTAGGAAACCACATGATCCAGAAGCTGGCAAGAAATTAAGATTATCTGATGAAGGAAAGAGTGCTACCTATGTGAAGAGCTTCCTTCACAGATAAGGACTTGAGGGCCTACTGTGTTCGTTCGTGTCCTGAATTACCACAGTAGACGCTGGTTTTCAAATTCAGTCATATGCAAATATTTGAGACTGCTTTGTTCTTTCTTTATTATATATTGAATCATTGTCTGTAAGGACTAATATTAGGTGGTGTATAAACGAGGCAGAAACTGAAGCTACCCCTTTTGTTTCTTCTTTAAGTTACCACAAACAAAAGAAAGTTCTATAGTATATCAGAGCTATGGAAAGGAAGTGGGCAACTACCTCAATACAGAGAGAAGAGCTGTTCCAGTTACTTTTTTTAAAGATTTTATTCATTTATTTTTAGAGAGAGGGGAGAGAGAGAGAGAAAGAGAGGGAGAGAAGCATCGATCAGTTGCCTCTCATACACACCCCGGCCAGGGACCAAACCTGCAACCCACGCATGTGCCTTGACTGGGAATCAAAACAATAACCTTATGCTTTGTGGGACAATGCCTACCCAACTGAGCCACACCAGTCAGGGCTGTTCCAGTTACTTTTTAATTTACCTGTAAGAACTTCTGTTTTTCCTTAGCAGTGACTCCAAATGCATGGTACAGCTATGTGTACAGATTCTCCTGGTTCAAATAAAATCACTTGAGAAATTACAGAGAAATACCAAAAATTAGAAGATATTTAAGCAATTGATCCTGGTAAAGGGCATCATGAAAAGATGGTGTGTACCCTTCCCCTTTTAAGGAACAGGTATAAAGGACCCATGGATATGGACAACAGGGTGGGGGATTGACTGTGGGAGGAGAGGGGGCAGGGCAGGGGAGAGCAATGGGGGAAAAATTGAGACAACTGTAAATGAGCAACAATAAAATAAAAATTAAAAAAGAAAACAAATGAAGAGATAGCATGAAGTTCTTTATGGGGAAAAAATGGCAATGTTAGTCTATTTTACATATGAACTAGAAATTTTGACCTCTAGACCCATGTAGCTGATGGTCTACTGGATATCTCCACTTGGCTATCCCACAGGTACTTCATGTTCAGTGTGTCCAAACCTGAACTCCTTCCCTTTCCCTCTCTCTCCCATCTGCTCTTCCTCTTGGGTTCCACATCTTGGGAATGGAACCACCACTCACTCAGTCTAGAAACCTGGTAGTCATTCTGAACATCCCACTCTCCCTCACCTCTCATATCTAAGAAGTCAATAGATCTCCCCTAAACCTACTCTTGCCATTCCCTGACTGTCACCATTGTCAGCGATGTCTCCATATTCCTGGATTCAATGGATGCTCTTCTGTCTTTGTATTACTTGATCTTTTACTGATTTTGACATTACTGGCCATTCCTTCTTTATGAATATTCTTTTCCTCCCTTGATATCTGTAACACCAGTTTCTTCTTATTTTCCACCAACCTTTCTAGTCATTTCTTCTGTCTCCTTTTACATATTTTTCCCATATGAATTCCGCATCAAGACAGTGAGCTCCTTTGAAGGCTGGTAGCATGCCTTATTTTCCTCTGAATTTCCACTACTTAGAGTAGCCACTCAGACAAAGTTTGTTGAATAAGTGAATGATCAGTAGAATCAAGTAATTGGTCTCCTACAAAAGGGAGAGGTTTGAATTCCATTGCAGATATTCCTACCAAAGGGTAGAGCTCAGCTGGAGAGAGTACAGTGTAATGAGAGCAAAGTTGCCGGCTCCACCATTACGCAGAGCAGCCAGCTTTATCCTGGATGATAATCGTAGGCCAACTGTAAACTCTGACCAGTCATCCTGAAAATGTGATGCTTAGTCATGAAGAGGAGTGGGTACAAAGACAGAATCACTACCCCAAAAGGTGATAAGGGTCTAGCCCCAGCAAGTAATCTTCCTTGTCTATTGGTGTCTCCACCTGAACTCCATTTGTAGGTTGAGACCATTGTCAGTTCAAGAAAACCTTGGGGAAAAGCAGAGGAGAAACTTCTTCTCCCTTAGTGTTTCTAGAGGCTACAGATCTACCACCACCGGCTACTGGGAAACACTACAGTGAGCCAATGAAGTTTTCTTCATAAGTGAAGGGTATACTTTGTGAGGTTCTGATTTGAATATATATATTTAGGTCAGCACACGAGTCTTACAATTTCTGCGTAGAGAAATAAAATTCTGCTGAGGAATGAATGCAATCAATGGTTAATATAAAAGCAATTTTAAGAATACTGGTATTTCCTATCAGGACCACTATTACATTTTTTTTTTTTTAAATGACATCTCTCTGTGGATCATCTTTCTCTCAAGGTAGTTCTGAAGTGACTTTTCCCAGTGATCCCAGAGGTAATGAAGACTTCATGTTGGAAACATTGGCTGATGAGCTAGTGACTCACACCTCAGATGAATTAATAAAAGTTAAGAAAACAAAAACCAGATGTTTCCCTCATCTTAATATAAGTATCTATGGTTTCTTTGGTCAGTTACACTGTTAATTGCTGATTTCCTCCTATTAAGGCAAAAATCAGTTTTCAAAAAGTTTTGAATCCCTGCATATTTAATGAACTGTGTCCCAATAGTTACTATTTGGCTCAAACATCCACAAAGACTGCAGCTCAGGCGCGGACCATTTCAGCAAGCTAATGGCATACAGTGTTTGAGAACAGCATACCAGAAGGCTTTGGTTGCTAAATTGGATTTGCTAGAGAACTCTTGCAACAGCCTTTGGGGAAAAGCACAAAGTGAAGCAGTCTTCTTGCTTGCACGTAGTCCTCCACAGAACCAGAATGGATCTGGCTAACTAGCCATGGCTTCCTTTCCAGATCCAGTATTTATTCATTGGCCCTTTACCCTCCTGGAAAATGCTAAGAACTACATCTTAGAGAGCACACAACATATATTTTCATTCTTCCAGCTAGACCAGTGGAGGATACACGGAAATCTAGAGCGACACACTTTTAAAATATTCCTAATAACACCACCCATCATTCCCTGAGAACTTTGGAAGCTTTCTGCATTTTGTACTTTGGTGAAAACACTTATTTTTCCCAGACACCACCCATACCAGAAAGCTCCAGATGTTCCTAGGTTATAACGGAAGAATAAATTACAAGTCCTTGTGTTTTTCAAACTTGCATTTTCTCTTAACTTTTTTGTTTGAGGCACTTGGTTCCCTTCTCTCACCCTTCTTTCCCTGATTGGGCTCCATCTGCCCTTTTGTATGTTATCTAGGGCAAGTTTAGATTTGTATGTTTACTGCTACATCTTGACTTCTTTCTCATAAAATCTATTTTCTAAAATTGTAGTTAATACCATTCCACCCACCTATTTGCCCAATCCAGATTGCCGGGAATCATTGTAAATGGCCCCCTCTCACGCCTTCACTAGATTTAGTCTCCAAGTTCTGTTAAGTTGGGCTAAACGTCTCTTGCATCTATTCCCTCTTCCCCATTTCTAGTGATGCTACTCTAGTCAGGGCCACCACTCTCTCTCAGACCAAGTCCTCTAACCAACATCTGTGTCCACTTTTGCCCCTATCCAGATTACCCATCCTTGCCACTACAGCCACAATGACAGTGATCTTTCTAGAACCCAAATTGATCATTTTTCCCATACGCTGTCATTCCCTGGTAATGTAGTGGGCATGGTAGCCTGGGAAAATTCCTTATACCAGTGAGTAATGTGGAAATGTTAGTTAAATCTAGGCTAGAGTCACACAAATGGTAGGGCTTCTCCAGCCCCTGGTTGCATGTTTATCATCTGGGCTTTCCTTCATTGTGGTGCCATGTTGTCTCTATATTTGCTCATCTTCCCCACTGGACCGTGGACTCTGGATCTTGTGCAGTTTTGTATGTTCAGCACCATGCACGGTGCCTGGCACAGGGCAGGCATTCACAGCTACATAGTACAGAGACAACCCCTCTCCCTCCAAGTCAGCGCATTAGTTACCTATTGCCCTTGTAACATTACCACAAACTCAGTGGCTTAAAACAACACCCACTTGTCATCTGATGGATCTGTAGGTCAGAAGTCTGACACAGACCTTTTGGGGCTAAAACCAAGGTGTCAGCAGGCCTGCCTTCCCTCTGGGGGCTCTAGGGAAGAACCCCTTTCCTTGCTTTTCCCAGCTTCTAGAGACCACCTTCCTGTATGTTGAAAGCCAGGAACATAGCATCCCTTTGACATTGCTTCTATTGTCACACCTCTTTCTCCGAACATAGTTAGGAAAGCTTTGAGGGCCTGTGTAATTAGATTGGACCTATCTGGGCAATCTAGGAGCATCTCCCCATCTCAAAATCAGATGATTAGCAACCTTAATTTCATCTACAACTTTAATCCTTTTTGCCATGTAACCTAACAAAAACATAAGTTCCAGGGATTGAGGCATGGGCAACTTTTAGGGCCATTATTCTACCCACCATAAGCCACAATTGGGGAGGGACCTGAATTCCACACAGAAGCCCCTTTCTGATGCTTTTCACACAATTGAAATAATTTTTACCTAATTGGCCGCAGCCACCTTTAGATCAAAACCATGACTTAGTCACCTCTGTGTCCCCAGTGCCTGACCCAGGGCACAGCCCATGTGAGGTGCTCAGTGTCTGTGACCAGAAATAAGTAAAAGATTAGCGCTGGAATGTTTAAATATCAACCTCTTGGTCCCCCTTAAAAAATGGAACTTTGATTGTTCAGGTCTTAAGAACCGGTTTTAAAAAACCAATTTTGTAGCACAATCGGGGGTCCAATTGCTGTTATCTTGCAATCTCACTCGAAATCAGCTTCTAAGATAGAAAAAACAGGCATCTTCCATTATCTGACAGAAGTCGTCCAGGTTTTTCAAATGAAGAAAAACAGCTCTCATGCTTTTTGCCTAGTCCACTTGAGAACACAGCTGTATAGGAAATTCAAATGAACAAAAGAAAAAAAGAATCATGCAATAAAGCCTCGTGACTCCCAAAGCAACCAAGAATGAATGCTTCACAAGTAATTTTTGTAGGATTAGTATTTAAACGCAGTGAACCACTTCAGTTCCAACAAATCTGGAGAAATTAAATCTTGTTTCCAAGAAGCGCCCACAGAGCCTTCAATGCATTTTTCAATGAGTGCAAAAGAAATAATGTGCACAACTAAGCTGTGTCTCTAGTGGGTCCCAGTGCCCACCAGACAGCACCAGGTAGAAAATGCCCAAACTCCGTGTCCAGTTGAGACACCAAGGGCAGGACTCCCAAGCTGCAATTGCAGTATGGGTGCATGGTAAAGGAGAAGGGAATTGGCCAGACACTGCCAGGTCTCACGGAGTTCAGGCTCCAGCCCTGAAAGCTCCAGCTAAGCCAGTTCTCAGAGTTCAGTCTTTGCCATGGCAACCACTTGGGATACCTCCAGCTTGCTGAACTGGAGATTCTGAAGGAAAGCAGCACAGGGTAGAAGCATGGCCTGAGAAGAGTTTTCCGTATTTTATTCATATAGCACCTCATCAGCAAGACTTTACAGAATACTCAACCTCAATTTCCAGAGACTTCTGAATTCTAGTCAAAATGCTTAAATGTACATCACTTCATCCGATCCCCTGAACAGGCCTGGCAGCAACTTGGGGCTGGAATCATAATCCAGTACCTACCACAGTGCTGGCACATGACAGTAGCTCAATAAATGTTTACTGAGTCAATGAGCTGTCATCATTTTATAAAGGAAGAAACAGGTTCACAGAGGTTTAAGTGGTTTAAGCGCCCCCAGTGGCAGACAGGGCTAGGGCTCTGGCCCGTATCACTTCTATGCTACCACGCTGGCCTTTGAAATCCAACTCAATAAAGGTCAGGAGGACATTACACTACTTTTCAACATTCATTATGTGCCCTATACCAGGCCTTCCCACCACTCTTCCCCTGTCCTCTGCCTGCCTGGCTCCTTTCAAGCCTTGGTTCTAGTGTCACCTTGAGAAAGGCCCCCTGACAAGCCTTCACACACCTTGTCTTGCCCCCAACTGCCACACCCATTACCCTCTATCACATTTCCTATTTCTCACTTACCCAAATCTTTTACTATTTTACATGTTTTTGTTTATTTATGGTCGGCCATCCCCATCTGGAATGTAAGCTCCATGAAGGCAGAGGGCCAGCCCACTTTCTGGTGACAGCCCACTGTAAGATGAGGGGGAAGGGGCCACTGAAACGGAAAGCCAATGTGGCCTTAGGCACATTCATAACAATGTCCAGAACAATGGTCTTCTGGTGTGTGTCCAGGAGAAAGGAAGAGAATGGGGGTGGAGAGTCAGGGAAGATATATCAGCTCTTCTTTTCAAAGTTCTGAAGGGTGCTTTCCAGAAGAGGGGTACGGAGTTTCCTGAGAGGTGCAGTGGGAGAAGGGTGAAGGGGAGGAAGTTGCAGGGCAGGTTTGGGTTCCAAGTGCTTCTCATTGTGATTGTTGGGTAGTACTTCCTGTTTTCCACACTAATACGCAAGTGCTATGAGGACAGCCCGCATCTACTTACTCCTCACTATATGGATATAACACAGTACATGGCTTGTTGGTCACTCAGTACTAGATTGAACATTGTGTGAAAGATCGATTACAGGCGGGGAGCTGTCACTGTTCATGCTGCCTGGCATGTTCCTCATCTTCACCCCCTTCATCTGGTTGACCTTTTGCTTACTCTTGAGGGCTAAGCTGAAATATCATAGTCAGGAAAATCTCCCTCTTCCCCTACCACATCACACTCCCCTTTCATGGCCTCCTGTAGTTTTCCATCATAGCCTTACGGTTGTTATATTTGATGTTATTTGCTGATTATTTAAGATAGGCACTCCCTTACCAGAAGGCAATCAATCTTCATTGCATGAATGATTTCTAACCACCAGACAGTTGTTAGCGCCTTCTGTAGAATAGGCTCTGTGAGAGCAGGGCCTACTGTTTGGCACTGTGTTCACTGTGTGTGGCACAAAGTAGGCACTCAACTGTTCATTGAGTAGTAAACAGTTTAGACTTTGGAGTCAAGACTGGAATGAGTCAGCTCTTTCACTTACTAGCAGTGTGACAACTTCTCTGAATATACTGTACCCTCACAGCATGATTAAGATTAAATTAATATGTAGATTTAAAAATACCTCATATTGCTCTGCCCGGTGTGGCTCAGTTGGTTGGAATATTGTCCTGTAAACTGAAAGGTGGTGGGTGGGATCCCCAATCGGGGCACATGCCTACGTTGTGTGTGGGTTGGATCCTGGTCGGGGCATCAATGTTTCTCTCCCTCTCTCTAAAATCAGTAAGTGTATATAAAAGGGGCTCATAAAGGGGGAGCTACTGTTGTTATCATTTCCAATTTATTTCAAGCCTCATACTTCATACTGCATCACGTGGGGGCTACTTCCTATCAAGGACTTTTTGATTAAGTCAAACCATCTACACTTCCCCCTCCTGACACTCTCGTACTGAGTCAGGTTAACAAACATACTTGCTGAAATCTAATGAGGAGTTTGACTTGTAAACAGCGGGTTAGTCAAGAAAAGAGCCTATGGTGTGTAGGTCCACCTCCTGTGTCTGTCGCAGGACCACGAGCAAGGAAGCCAGAATGAATGGCAACAAGACACAATAATAGTGTGGCTGGCGGCACTGCTAGACTAGATGAAGTTGCTGTCAGCAAACTCTAACCTACAAAACTTTTCATGTACGAAAAGAAAGGCCTAGCTTTAGTTTGAAAACAGGACTATTGGTGTGATCATGCTTTCAGCCAGACTTCGAAATGCCTCTCTACCTAACCGCATACAGAATTTACTCTCCCCACAGAATGGAACTGACATTTTCACGACATTATCCACTACTGAGCTAACAGGCTACACACCAGTGCCACAGGATTCAACTGCTTTGAGTCATATTTTTCAAAGTGTCCAATTGTGACCATAAGCAAATACATCCAGCCTTACACACAAGCACCACAAGTTTACGGCCCCATAAGTTACATTCTGTTAAGTCTGTTTGTTTCTTTTTTAAACATCTGTCTTCCTCCTTTCCTGCTACGTATATAGGTAGAAAAATAAATGAAGTCAGCACTCTTTACTTCTCACTAGAATAAACTGTGACTTAAATACAGTGAGTGGTTATTTGCAAGGCTATAATTTTTTTAATGACAGATTTTCCTAAAAGAAACCAGTATAACATTTATCCAAGTACTCCAAGTGAAAACAAAAAAATACATAAAGATTAAAAGTCTATTACTATAACATCACATTGCCAAACACGAACAACTAAGATAAAATGCCAAGGAACCTTAAAAAAATAACTTTAAAAGATGCAACGTTCAAGTCATTCAAACGTGTAGAGTTCACAAAGAACAGAAAAACAAGTCCAAGAGCAGTTCTGCTTGTGCGTGATGGCAACTCTGACTGAGCTTCACGTGGGCTCATTCAGGTGTCTGAACCCAACAGATGTATGAGCAGAATTTGCTTTTTCCTTCTTCGCTTGGAGATGCACACACAGATTAGAGAAGAATCTTCTAGATGCTGATGTTAGCACAGCAGGCTTGGTTCCCCTTTGAAAATGTACAAAGGCTGATTTAGTTGACTCAAGCATTATCAGTTTCTCTAAGAAAAAGTCTTAGGCATGCTGAAGCAGACGAGTTCCTGAATTTGTCATGCTAAGCATTTATAGTCGTTTTTATAAAGTGAGCTCACTAAGCTGACAGAATAAAAAAAAGGTAGTTGTTAATTTCTTGTATACCCTTTTACAATGTGAATAACTTCATGGGTAAATGATGCTGAAGTTCAAAGCCCCTCAAGCATACACTATCAAGAAAATATTGACTGCATGAAGAGGCACACATCATAGAAAATGCACACTTCACAGGGTTCCTGCATAGCAGGAAAGTTGCTATCACTACATAACAAATGGCTCTGCCAACAGTTAGAGCTGCCACTCGAGTGTACAATGGAGAAGTCCCTTAAAATCTCAAGGAGTATTTACAACAGCACAGATACCTTTGGGAGAATAAATAGAGTTGGCTTTCTTTTTGGAAAGATACTTTTCATTGGGAAATTTGAACACTGTGTAAATAAATCAATTTTCAAACGGGGTAAAACATAAGGCAATGCCACTCAGACCTGAGGGGGGAAACCCACAAAAACAATTTCTCTTTTCCTTTTGAAACATTAACAGGTCAGAATCAACATAAGAGAGTATCCCCTTTCCAAGTGTTCAATGAACCTTTGGGTCTTTTCGGCATCACAAAATAGCATCCACTTTCATACTATGAATATGAAATGGGAAATTATTATGTGTTCTTCCTTGAAAACTGTAAAAAACAAAAACACATGGCAACTTAGGTATTTCATATTAAAAAGTAACATGAAAATAAAGACAACGATGCCAGCATGCACAGAGGAGTCCCCGCCCTTACAGTAAGCTCTCCAGAGCACTGAATTTCTCTTATGACCGACTTCGGTGTAGTGTGCAATGCTCATGGATTCATAAATTAACTTGTAACACCAACTACAGACTAACAAATGACAGAAACAGTAACTTCAAAAATTTTACATTTTGCTCCTGTTTGGCTGCTAAAGAGCAGCGATTTAAATCCATATAAAAACTTCTGACCATAAAGCTTGCTATACAGATCAAGTACAGAATCAAAAAGTAAGCAGCAATTGAGTTTCTTATTCAAACGTATCTGGTATAGGGTATTTACATATTTGGGAAGAGAGACCTCCAAACCACCGTTCTCTTGACTCCCCTCCTGCGTTCTGACCCCTCTCTGCCCGCCCCAGCCCCTCCAAACCAAAATCAAGTGTCCTGAACTATATACGCTTGTGCTTTGGCTAAGCTGGCTGGATGCGTCTCCTTCTACGGAATTGGTCTAGGGAAAAAAAAAAGTCTCGGAAGGCATTGGTGGCCTTCTTTTCCCAACAACAGTGTACTGTAGTCAAGGAATCAGTTCTTTCATAGCAAGGGACAAAGGGCCCCGCACTTCATCCTCCAACTGAATGGGGCAGGATCAAAACCCATCAGCCTCTTGCGCCACAACAGGCCACCAGAGAAAAAGGAAAGAAAAAGGTCGGGACAAAGGCAGCAGCAATCAACTTAAGTTTCCCAACAAAGGAACCTTTCCTCCCTGGGCTCCCCCAGAAAAAAACATTCCCTCTTTCTTCTCCCCTTCCCCTCCCATGGAACAGAACTAATTCACATCACAAAAACATGGTACTCTGGTTTAAGTGTCAGGTCAATATAAGAAAGAGTAAATCTGTCACTTTTTATATTTTAACTGAGACAGAAAGCTAACGGAACACACAACATCACTGTGAAAATAACTTTCTAAAACAAATCCAGTCTACATAGTGCAGCCAACAAAACATGAAAGAAGAATTTGTTCACAATCTGCCTTGTACACAATAATTATATTCTTTCAATGCCATATAAATAGCATTTATATAGCTTAAACATTCAGACATGCACTGGGACTTTTTAGGTAGTACGATTTCTTCACAATCACATGTGCAAATTTTACAAATCACTAAGTGAGTATTAGTAAGTTTAGTTTAGGCTGGACTGTGTCTCGTATTATCTAACAAATTTAGTGGGGGTTCAGAATCATCCATAGGAAGAACCAGGCGTGTTCCCCGAATGACCAGTTCGTGGTCTCCAAATGCAAGCTCCCGATCCAAGGCGTCTTCAGAACTGTTTCCCATAAATCTCCTCGGGGCACCGGATGTTGCTGATTCCGTGTTCACAGTAGAATCCCCATAGGTCAAACTAATATCACCATCATTGAGAATAAGATCGGAGTCATCATCTTTCAATTGTTCCTGGTTCTAAAAGCAAATAAGATAAATTTTAGGAATTGTTGTGAAATTCAAGAAGTATTTCCAATAGTAGAATTTTCGAGTACTCCCTATTTAAATCTCTCAGGGGTAGCCCACTGCCCTTAGGATTAAAGTCTAAAGTCCCTACCTTGGCCTAAAAGACATTGCTGACTTGGGCCTTCAGCTTCATCTCCCACCACAGTCTCACCCCCCAACCCCAACAGCCCCACTGTGTGCCTGCCAGACTGAACTGCTGACAGCTGCTTAAATCTCTCCAGCTTTCTCTTACCTTCTGTGTCTTCTGGCCTCCTTCATGGGTGAGCACCTAGTTATCACTGAGATCTCCACTTAAAGTCACTTTCTCCCAGGAGTAATCCTCAATCTCCCAAGGCTGGCTGAGGTGTCCCTCCTGTGTTCTCCCCTAGTGGCCCATACTTAGCCCTCTCCCAAGAGCAGCACTTGCTCTTGTATCGTAACTGCACGGACACCAGTCCTTTTTCGGACTGGCCCCCACTAGACTAAGTCCTTTCTGTGCTCTAGTCCAGCAACGTAACAGTTTGGGGCACACAGAAAAGAATTCACTACACACAAGTTCAATTGATTATTGAATAGGTTTATATAAATGAAGCTTTTACTTCTGTATTAACAATGTCTAGAAATACAATACTGCCCAAATATATTGAACCCTCACTACATATTTGTCTCCCAGCTTGATAAATGTTGATCCTAATGGATACTTTGTGGCCCAAAGAATATAATTAAATAAAGTTCTACAAGAGGGAAAAAGGTCAAGAAAATATAGTGCCATTTTGGTAAAAAAATGTATGTGTGCATAGAAAAGTCTGGAAAGGCATTCAACAAAATAATGGCAGTTCTCTGCATAAAGGGTTGCTTGTAATTTTTATTTTCTTCTTTATGTTTCTGTACTATCTCAAATTTTACCCTAATGAACACATATCACTTTTTTTTTAAATTTATTGATTTTAGAGAGACATAGAAACACTGTTTTGTTCTACTTATTTATGCATTCACTGGTTGACTCTTGCATGTACCCTGACCAGGGATTGAACCCGCAACCTTGGTATATCGGGATGACACTCTAACCAACTGAGCTACCCGGCCAGGGCTGAACACATATTACTTTTAAAAATAATAAAGTCATTTTTTAATGTAAAGAGTAAGAATCATTCTAACCACTCATATTGATCAAGCAAAAAAGTATGTGACTCATATTCCTTGAGGGAAGTAGAGCTGATACATTCTACATCCAGCTCCCCAGTACTACGTGCGCCTGAAAATTTTAAATTTGTGTAAGATAGTCAAATAGACTGAGGAGACTACTAGACAAAATAAAATCAATTTAATTTGCTGTTGGTAGAAATTTGCCTAAATACTCAAAGGCATGTGAATTAAAAACCAAACCCATAGCCTCCAACCAGCCATAATTCCTTCTTGCCCAAACTAGTTAAAACACTAACTCTAACTAGTGTCTATCACTTAATTAAATGCAGCAATACTCAGCACAAAGTTCCGTGGTACCTTCAAATGTCAGCGGGGGCTCTTCAGCACCTTCTAAGGTCTTTGTTCAGTCTGAATTTGGGACAGTATCTATCAAATTTTAAAATACATATATGCCTTCTGACCCCACAATTTAACATTTAAAATCTATTCTATGTACCTTTATATACTTGGATAAGTTTACATGCACAAGGATATTCATCATAAACACTGCTTGTAATAAAAAAAAGGAAACAACTTAAAGGTCTCTCCATAGGAGACTGATTAAACCAATCATGGTGTACCCACACAAAGGAGCGCCACCCTGCAGCTGCAAATAAAGAGAAGGTAAAGGATCTCATGTACTCATAACGAATCCATGATGTATCATTAAGTGAAACAAAGCAAGTAGCAGGACAATACACTGATTGTGGTCTTATTTGTGTAAAACAATAACAAACAGCTATACAAGGGGGGACCCCCCCAAAAAAAACAGACTTATCTTCTGGAGGGCGGGCCCCTGCTAGGTGAGTGTTCTAGGAACCCATCTGTATCAGTGTACCAGCTGCTGTTTTTGCAAGAGGCTGCATTCAGCTTCAGTGAATTTTTTTTGGAGGCTCTTTCAACGTTTGCCCGTTTCATGACAGGTGACTTAACGAGCGCACCTGTCCACACTGTGCTGGGTGTTCAGCAGTTTTTGACCAAAACCAGCATGATCCCCATGCCCCACCCTCCCTATTTACCCAATCTCATCCCAAGTGACTTTTTGTTTCCCTGAATGAAGAAAGTCCTTAAAGGGAAACATGTTGCTGATGTGGAAGAGGTCAAACAACAACAAAAAAACCAGCAGAGGTGCTAAAAGGCATCAAGATTGACAAGTTCAAAAAGTGTTTTGAGCTTTGGAAAAAACATCTCAATAGGTGTATGCATTGAATGGAGAATACGTGGAAGGTGACTGAAGTTTAAACACGTAGGAAAAAATACACAATTTTTTATAAATAAATTCAGGGTTTCTTTGGGTCCCCCCTCATATATACACAAAAAAGTTTGTGAAGGTAAAATATATTCAGAATTACCCACAATAAACCCTTAATAAAGACCGCCTCTGAGGGATGTAGGTGGGAGAAGGAAGGCAACTTTTATTACTCACTTTGTATATTCTATACTGTTTGAATATTTGGCCACAGCATATTATTTTTATAACTAAAAAGAGTAGGTGTTCCTATAAAAAAGGGAAATTTGGACACAGCACATAGAGACAGATGGACAGAGACAAAGAGAGAGACAGAGGGAGAGGGAGAGATGTAGAGGGGGAGGGACAAGAAGACAGAGATCTGGGTGATGCATTTCTAAGCCAAGGAATGCCAAAGCTTGGCAGCAAACTACCGCAACCCAGGAGGGAGGAATGGACCAGATTCTCCCTCGCAGCCCTCAGGGAACCAGCCTTGCCAACACCTTTACCTCAGACTTCTAGCCTCCAGACTGTGAGGCAATAAAATTCTGTTGTTAAACCATTCTGTTGTGCTGTTATGTTATAGCAGCACTTAGAAAACTACTGCAATGTTATATTTTGGTTAATTCTACAGGACACATGCTCCTCGTGGAAGGCTTGGCTTTTGGTGATGGTTGAGTGGGTCTCAAATCCAAGAGCTGAGCCTCACTGATTTACCAACGGAGTTGGCTCACCCCCCTACACAGAGCCACATGGGCTAACAGGGCACAGAGGGAATGGACACTGTGTTTGAGAGAGGGACTTGGGAAATGTGGGAGGGAGAGAAAAGATGACATGGGGTGTCCTCCCACTCACCCCACCCACCAGCACAATCTGTCAGAAATGTGCATGACTCAATTTAACACGAAGCCGGAAGGTACTCCTCCCTGACCCAGGTGCCACCCCCCACTGAGCCTACTCTCCCCCATCCATTCTCTGTGGGGCCTGGGCTAACACATCGCAGAGAAGGGTGTGGGAAACTGGGGGAGTGCGTATCTGCACTGCTTCACCATAGCCTCGCTGCTCCACTCAGGATGTTGCATCAGAGTAGTCAAAACTGGTGGGTTGTGTTCAAGTGGGCATTTTATTTGATACTACAGATTATTTCTGAAGGGTTGGGTTAGAAGCAAAAGTGTTTTAGAAAGAATTTAAAATGTTCACATTTTAAAATAAAAGCCAGTCAGCATTTGCCATTTCTTTCTTTGTTCCAATACTTACCAAATCACCAATCGTATGTTGGTAGCTAGGAAAAATATGGCATATCTAAATATGCTCACACCTTCCAGCAATGTGGAACAGAGTTAGTAAAAGCTTTCCTAATATCCAAAAGATAATAAGTGTGAGGTAAAAGACCATCTGTTGCACTTTAGGGACATCAAAAATTGTTTTATTAATCCTCTGAATATGACTGTGACAACCTGAATTTATATTTAAAACACACACACTCACACACACACACACACACACACACACACACACACACACATTTAGTACCAAGCTCAGGCTACACACTGCAAATAAATGAAAACCAGCATGGAAATAGATTTACCAAAATTACCAACAGTAAGCCGAAATACTATTCTAGATCTGTTTTCAAAAGTTTCAAAGGTTAAAAATTATATTTATAGATTTCAGTTTATTTCCTGGCTGAGCAAAATATGCTTATATTCCCTTTTCGTGGATTTCATACCTTAAAGATAAGCACAATAAAACAAAACCAGTAACTCAACTACAGAACAGATAAATTTAACTTAATAAAGAACTTAGGTTTTGCGTACAACCCACTTACTTCGTAAGCCTGGGGGCTGGTGAGGCATCTCGCGATAGGTCCACAGCAGGCAGGGAGCGTTGTTGTGAGGGGAGGCCCACTGTGTGTCAGCAGAGGCTTCAGATAGCTGTGCTGGTTAAGGAAGAACTGCATTCCTTTCTTCATGAATTTAAAAGAATAACTCATCTGATAACAACCACCTACACATGGCAACAACCATTTCCGAGGACAGCGAAGGACTCTCACATGTTGTCTCATTTCATCATCACATTATGTCAGTGAGATAGCAAAGGGAGATTTTATAATTATTTCCACTTCACAGATATGGAAACTGAGGCTCAGAGAGGCCCAGGATCTGCCTAAAGTCACACAATGAAGTAAATGAAGCAGCAAGTACTCAACCCTGAATTGGTCTGATTCCAAATCCTGCGCCCTTTCTACCACATCATATTGCCTTTCTGATTTTACTAAAAGTGAAAGGAAGACAAAATCACTCTCGAATTAGCACTGAAGGTGATACAAAGAAGTAAAAACTGGTTAACAATCCAAAAAGAGATGAAGTATTCTAGTAGTAGAATATAGTAATAAAAATGGTTTGAACCATTTATTGTAGATTCAGCTGGCCTCTTGAATGAGTTCAAACTTTGGTATCAAAGGAAATTCAATTCTAAAAACATTTGTTTAAAATTATGTATCACAAGTTTTTCTACCATAGACCCTCATTTCACTATTTATTTATTGTCCAAAAAATAAAAACAAAAACAGACAAACAGAAACAAAACAGAAACAAAATATTTCTCTTTCTCTTTCTCTTTCCCTTCTATTCTCTCTAAAAATAAATACCATCTTTAAAAAAAAGAAGAAAAAAGAAAAGAGACACAAAAAATTAGCAAATTAAACCCAGTGACATACACAAAGCATATCATGACCAAGCAAGGTTTGTTCTAACAACATAAGATTGGTTTAATATTCAAATAATCAGTGAAAATCAGCACAATAACAGATTATGGGAGAATAAAGTAAATATACAATCATCTCAATTGATGCACAAAAAATCTGATAAAATCCAATACATGTTCTTGAGAAAAAAAATAAAAAACCTCTCAGCAGACAAGAAATAGAGGGAATTATTTTTTTAAAGATTTTTTTTTGTTTATTTATAGACATAGGGGAAGGGAGGGAGAGAAACATCAATGTGTGGCTGCTTCTCATGTGCCCCCCACTGGGGACCTGGCCTGCAACCCAGGCATGTGCCCTGACTGGGAATTGAACCAGCAACCCTTTGGTTCTCAGGCCAGTGCTCAATCCACTGAACCGCATCAGCCAGGGCAAGGGAATATTGTTAAGTTGAAAAGGATCTTTCAAAAACCTACAGCTAACATCAAAGTTAATAATAAAGTATTGAAAAATTTCCCCCCAAGGCCAGGAATAAGACAAAACTGTCCGCTATCATCACTTCCATTCAACATTGTATTGGAGATCCAGCCAGTATAATAAAGCATAAAAAAAATACGAGGCATTGAAAAATAAAAAAAAAAAAACATGATTATTTATTTATTTGTATATATAGAAAATCAAAAAGAATCTACAATTAGAAATAATAAGTAAACTTAACCACAGTACTGGATAGAAGGTCAATATCTAAAAATACAATTGTATACCTAAAATACAACAAACAAGTAGAAAATAAAATAAAGACCATTTGCAATAGCATCAAAAATATCAAAACATTGGGATAAATCTAATGAAGACATGTAAAACCTGTTACTGAAAACTACAAAACACTAATGAGGGAAATTAAAGCTCTAAATAAATGAAGGTTTATGGATTAGAAGACTCAATAAGATGTCAGTTCTCTTCAAATTAATTCATAGATTTAATACAAACCCTATAAAATTGCCAGTGTGCATTTTCTGTGAGTGTGTGTATGAATATTATAAGTGGCTTCTAAAATTTAGACAAAAAACACAACAGACCTAAAATAGCCAAGGCAATACTAAAGAATAATGAACCCAGAGGATATCCTCTCTTAGATAGCAAGACTTATATCAAGTATAATAATTAAGAGAGTTTGTTAAGAATAATCTAACAATAGCCAGAGGGGCGGGGGGAGGGGACAGTGGGAGAAGGGTTTTCAGGAACTACTATAAAGGACACATGGACAAAACCAAGGAGGAGGGTGGAAGCAAGGGAGGGAGGTGGGTTTGGAGGGGTGGGGGGAGGGGTGAGGAGAAAATACAGACAGCTGTAATTGAACAACAAAATAATTTAAATAAAAAATTCAAAGCAGAGAAAAAATAATTTTAAAAACTAAAATTAACTTAAAAAAAAAGAGTGTGGTATTGACATAAAAATAGACAAATAGAGAAAAGCCCAGAAACAGACCCTCCCAGTTACATGGCCCAGTGATTTACAACAAAGGCTCCACTGCAATTCAGTGCATTAAAGATGGTATTTTCAACAAATACGGGGTGCGGGGTAAATTGAACAGCCACATAGAAAAAAAGTAGGCCTTGACCATACCTCACATTGTAAGCAAATTCAAATGTCATAGCAAAAGCAACCATAATTTTAGAAGAAAACAACAAAATATCTTCATGAACTTGGGATATAAAAGATTTCTTAAGATACAAAAAGCACTAACCATAAAATATTGATAAAATAAACCTCATTAAAATGAAGAATTTCTGTACCTCAAAAGAGAGAATTAAAAACATGAAAAGGCGAGCTACATATTGGGAGAAGATATTCACAGTACATATAACTAACAGAGATCCCAATTCAGGAATATAGAAAGAACTTCAAATCAGTTAGACAAGACAACTGACATAATAGGAAAAAAAACTGAACAGATATGCTTCATAAAAGAGGGTATCAAAATGGCCAGTATGAAAGGACGCTTGATTTTACTGGGTTATCAGAGAAATGCAAACTAAACTACATGAAATATCACTACACACCTATTTAAATGGCTAAAAATTAAAAGGCTGGCAAATACCCGGTGTTGACGGAGATGTGGGACAATTGGAAGTCCCTTAACTTGCTGGCAGGGGTGTAAATCAGTTACAACTACTGTAGAAAACTGGCTGGCAATATCTATTAAAGCTAAACATTTAACTGTTTTATATATTATGCAGAAAATGTATAGGACATTTTATGCAGGAGACACTACACAATGTTTTGTTACATGAGAGGGGAAGAAAATGTCCCAAGAGATGTGAAAGTGGCTTATACCCAAGGTGCTGATAATGGAGCCAAAACTAATGATACAGTCAATAAATAATTTGAAAGAGCCAGGATCTCTCTCCCTAATGAGAGTCTTAATACAATAGATATGCATGCATTCTTGTTTCCATTCAGTAATTTAATTTTGAGTATTATGAAAAGTGAACATAAAAATCTAGCCGACAGAATATAGTAAGGAGTAGATTCTAATAATGTCTCAAATGCATTCTTAAATATGCAAGACTTTGATTAGAAAAGCAAAAGCAAAGAAAAATATTAAGTATATTTTATTGATTATGCTATTACAGTTGTCCTAATTCTCTCCCTTTGTCCCCCTCCACCTGGTACCCCTTTCCCTCCAGTAATTCCCTCCTCTTAGTTCATGCCCATGGCTTGTGCATAAAAGTTCTTTGGCTTCTCTGTTTCCTGTAGTGTTCTTAACCTCCCCCTACCTACTTTGTACCTGTGAATCATGCTTTTTAATCCTTGCACCTTTCCCCCCATTCTCCCCCTTCCCCCTCCCAGCTGATAACCTTCTGAATGATCTCCATACCTATGATTCTGTTCCTGTCCTGGATGTTTGCTTAGTTGTTTTTTTTTTTTTTTTTAGATTCAGTTGTTGATAGTTGTGAATTTGTTCCCTTTTTAATGTTCATAGTTTTGATCTTCTTTTTCTTACATAAGTCCCTTTAATGGCTTGGTGAGGATGAACTCCTTCAGCTTTACCTTTTCTGGGAAGCACTTTATCTGCCCTTCCATTCTAATGATAGCTTTGCTGGATAGAGTCATCTTGGACGTAGTAATCTTGGATGTACTCTTGCAGAGTAGTCTAGCCTGCAAAATTTCTTTTGAGAAATCAGCTGGTAGTCTTATGAGTACTCCTTTGTAGGTAACTCTGCTTTTCTCTTGCTGCTTTTAAGATTCTCTCTTTCTTTTCAACCTTAGCATTTTAATTGTGATGTGTCTTGGTGTGGTCCTTTTGGGTCCAACTTGTTTGGGACCCTCTGTACTTCCTGGACTTGCATGTCCATTTCCTTCACCAAATTAGGGAAACTTTCTTTCATTATTTTTTCAAATAAGTTTTCAATTTCTTGCTCTTTCTCTTCCCCTTCTGGCATCGCTATAATAGGAATGTTGAGACTTTTGAAGATGTCCCAGCCTTCTTATACTATCTTCATTTTTTTAAACTCTTGTTTCTTCTTTCTGTTCTTGGTTGAATGTTTATTTCTTCCTCATGTTCCAAATCGTTGATTTGAATCCCAGGTTCCTTCCCTTTACTGTTGGTTCCCTACAGATTTTCTTTATTTCACTTAGTGTAACCTTTACTTCTTCCTTTATGTTATTGCCATACCCAATGAGTTCTTTGAGCATCCTGATCACCAGTGTTTTGAACTCTGCATCTGCTAGGTTGGCTATCTCCATTTCATTTAGTTCTTTTTCTGGGGTTTTGTTCTGTTCTTTAATTTGGGCCATATTTCTTTGTCTCCTCAATTTGGCATCCTCCTGTGTTTGTTTCTATGTATTAGGTAGAGCTGCTCTGAATCCCTATAAAAGGCACCTTTAAATTGTGTGCGGTGGAGCCTTAGGTAATTCAGAGTGAGGCAACCCACACTTCACCACTTTGTGGCTCTGTGTGGGGGGGCTCCAATAGGAGACTGTGCCATTGGTGGGCTTCTGGGGGTTTGCTCGGCACTCACCCCATTTCCAGTCACTTCACCCATTCCCTGTATACAACTGGCACACTTCCCGCTGCTGCCCTGAATCCTAGAGGGGGTGGGTTTGCATACATTTTAAGACCATGCAGGCCCTTTAAGTGGAGTTTCCTGAAAATCTGGCAGTTTCTGCTGCTGCCCTAACCCCCGCTGGTTTTTACAGCCAAAAGTTATGGGGATTTATCTTCCTGGCACCTGAACCCTGCACTGTGCACTCTGGCCTGGGGCCAGGATCACTTGCTCCAAAGGTATCCCTTCTGACTTTTATTCACCACACATGAATGTGGGACCACCATGCCGTTCCACCTCTGCCACTGCCTCTCCACGCCACACGGTGTCTCCTCACCTCTCTGCCCCATCTCCACCCCTCCTAACTGCAGGGATGAGTGTGGCCTCTTTAAATCCTTGGTTGTCGGCTTCCACAGAATTTGATTTTCTGATGTTTCTGGTTGTTATGTGTTTTGAGATTTAGTTATAATTCTTTTTGTGGTTGCATGAGGAGGCAAAGCATGTCTACCTACACCTCCATCTTGACTGGAGATCCTTTTTTTCACATTTTTTAATTAATTGTTGTTGCAGTACACTTTTCTGTCTTTTACTGGAGGTCTTGAAAAAAAATTTTATGTAGTTGTCCCTAATTTGCTTCAGTGGAACATAAACCACATTTTGATTTATTTACTGGTCTCAGCCTGGAAGAACTCCATGGTCCCTTTTCATAGTTCAATTTTTGAATAAATTAATTTTAATAGTGAGTGAGAAAATGTTTTTAAAGGCATTATCTAAACAGGTTATAGACTGTAACATGACCCCAAACATAGCTATGAAGACAACTGTTACAACAGGACAAGAAAGAAACCTGGCAAACAATAGAACACTGGCATTCTGAACAGAGAGAATCTGCTAGTCTTTGGAAAGGCCAGAGGAAAAAGGCATATCACTGACTACTGTGGTATCTAACATTACTGTGTTTTTAATCTTATTCTCATGCTTTTTCCTAAGGCAACCTTTCTTCTTTTGTTATAGCAAGCACACTGACAAGAACCAACAAATACCCTTCCAGGATTCACTAAAATAGCTAAAGGACAAGAAATATTAAAGTTTGCTCAATAAATAAACCTATATATCAAAGAAAATAAATCATAAGCGCTGCTGAGTTCTTTCATATGCCAGCTTCTGCAATAACCAGTCGCTACTGGTTTCATGGGTTTTCAAAAGAATTCATTTGGGTGGGTTTCCTTTAATAACCTTCTCTACCACACTGAAGGGGAAAGGGAAGATCAAAAGGTTTATATTCTGCTTCAGAAAGAGAATGGTTAAAACAGTTGTTCCATTAAATTGTAACTGTCTATGTCCATACTACCATTTTTTCTCAATTAAGGATACTTATGATCAAAGTTGTACCATATCCGGAAGAGCCAGGCACTTTCTGCTTTGGTAGTTCTTCTTTCATTTTCAGGAATACCCTGCAAACAAATAACAAAGAAATGAGTATATACACAAAGATAAAAACACATTTATTTAGAGTCATTTCTTGACAGAGTCAGAAATATAGCTAATTATGATGAGATATCCTTCAACATTAGTAATTTTCAAAATTACTACTATGTTTTTAGAACACTAGCAAAATGAAAGTAAGTGGGGAAATTCCATAGTCAATCTGACTGGCTAGGAGGAAAAAAGTAATACAGCAAGTAGGCCTCTTTGAAAATAGCTTCCAGAAATGTAAGTAGGGTCCTTATTTATAATTTGGCTCAGTCAGTATTGGGGCACTTAGGTGGTCTGGTTCATGTCATCTCTGTCATGAACTAGCTGGGCAAGTCCCTTTCTCTCTGTGAATCTGAGTATCTTCATGCATGCAACGTGAGTGTCAGAGAATATCGAAGGCCCTTTCTAGTATGAGTGCTCTATGGTTCCATGATTTTGGAAGAGCACAGAATTTAGATTCTGAGTTTTGGTTCTTTCCTCATCCTGTAAATAAATGAATCTTCCTTTCAATATGTATACACAATATAAAAATGTTTGAAAACACTGCATGGGCTTACATGAGCAAAAAAAAAAAAAATACCTGTATTTCCTTTTACATCAGTAAGCGTAGGGTTTTTGTGTCTCACCTTTTGAAGAGCGATTAATCTATAAATTTCACAATCACCTCACCACATAAACACCTGGACACCCAACCCGCCCCCCACACTCCATGCTTACTATACTGTTTCTCTTTGCTTCCCAGTGGATGCTCACAATATGAAGTGAATAATATAACAAACTAAGGCTCCCACAGGGTTTTGAAGGCAAGGGGAAAATGCAATTTTTTTTCTGTATGTCACAGGTGGTACTCACCAACCTGGCTCTCTCCCTGTCACTCCATTTCCATTTCTCCTCTGTGATGACAGAGGTAACAAAGCAGGTGGAGATTTATGAAATTAATGATCAAGCATTTGTCTGGTAAGCTGTATGATAACTTTATTCTTATTTGGACACAGGGTGGAAGCATTAAGGAGCTATTACACCCTTAGAAACTACTCAAGAAGCTCAGCACCGTGGAAATTTATCCAGCCTGGTTTGCTCAGGTATTTCAAGTCCATGGAATGATACTTTAAGGTTCTTGTGAAAAAAGAAGTAAGAATTTACTATATCACATATACACTCATCACTCAACAGCTAACAAAATTAGCAGTCAGGAAATGAATCTGATGAATGTTTTTTTTTTTTTTTTTGAACCACACCCTGAAGACAAATAGACTAGGGCTTGTATCAGACAAGAAAAATAATTGTGTTTTGAAAGAGACATTTCCCATCTTTAAAAATATTTCTCTGATTTCCCATCTAGTGTCTAGGACACAGTCATATATTTAAGTGGTGCTCAGAAACCATTAAAAAGTGGACGGAAAATGCCTGAAAAGACTGGTCAGTCTCGAGAAGGCACTGAGTTACACTCCACTCAGTTACCGGGTTCAGGTGCAGAGTAACAACTGAGAAAGTAACACATGGAGGCAGGCAAGGAAAGGTGGGCAAGGCTGAGGCATGGGGTAAGAAAGTGCTTTCTCCTGAGCAGGCTGGGAAGACTGGCTGAAGATTCCAAAGCTTCTAGGCAGTTCTCAAGGGCAGCTGCTGGTCATCCAATTTGAAAGTTACACAGGAAGAGCAGCTGGAAGGCTTACATCAGAGACAAGCCTTCATGCGTAAACCAAAGTGGAAAAAGGCTCTCTGTGCCCAGAGCAGTCACTTGAAAACTCAGGAATGCTTATGGGACTACTCTTCTCTGCAGCCAAAGCCCAGGTTGGCCCACGGATATGAGAGCTGTCACCCTTGATAACCACATGCTGTCTAAAATTCAGTTGTTTCTGTTGCAGAGTAAGAAAAGCCAGGAATGATGCCAGTTAAAAACTGATGCAAATAAGACGAGATCTAAATAATGGTGGCCTGAAGTCTACAGCAGATTGTTTTCTTTCCAAACAACTGTACATTCGACAGAAATGCCAGGGACAACACAAACACATATTTACCAAATGTTCTTGGTCTGAATCAACACCAACCCTAAAGGAGAAACACAAAAGGCAAATGAGATCTTGAAGCCAAAAAAAAAAAAAAGTCTATTCACATATGTATATTGTCAGGCAACTATTTTTTTCAACACAGAAGCTATGGAATGGTTAATGTGTTTTTGCTTCTCTCTGGTTGTTGATTTAAATTTTTGGCTCCTGCCACTTTCCTTAGCAACAACTTGGATCTTTAGGCGAGCAGCGTCTACTGCTGATTCTCTTCCTGCAATCCCATTACCAGTTTCTGAAAAATAACACTTCCTTCTCTGAATATAAGTTCATTATAAGCAAAGTCAGGGAAAGCAGCATTGCCCCAGTTACTGACAAAGAACTACCGGGTAATTCCAAAACCAAGGCCGGCACAGTGCAGTTCCAGGAGGGAGTTCGTGTTTTCGGGCCTCTCAGCTCTCAGGGTAACATTCTGTTGTGATGAGTGAAGAGAGAGTCCAATTATAGTTTTTTCCCCCCACAGGCTAATGGATAGACATTAGCCCTGGTTCTTGATAATTCTTTTTCATCTGCTCAGAATTCCTTCTTTCCATATCCCAGGGAATGACTTCACTACGAAGAAGTTCTCTTTGACTCCCCTCTGTCTCCTCAACACCAGCAGCACTCACCAACTCTGTTCATTCTTTCTGAACTGTCTCTCAGATCCTATCTTCTTTCCATTCCAATTGCTCACACTCAGGCCTCGTTCTGGCTCATGGGGTCTCTAGCAACTGGATGTAAAGTTTTCCAGCTGCAAGCTCTCTAGATTTTGCTGTCTAAAGCATAGAGCTCACTGGGTGATTCCCTTGACAAAAGACTTAGTGAGCATTTACAACCCAGAGGGTCAAGTGTAAAGTCCTTTGTGTGTCATTCAGGATTCTCCCTGCAAATTAGCACCCCGCCACTCCAGCTTACCTTTCCCTTTATTCTATTCTATATACTCTCTATTAGCCACACCTGACTATTCCTCTCCCAAATCCCTGACTCTCCCTCGCCTTCACGCCTTTGCTCCTGCTATTCCTTCTATCCGAAATGCACTATCCCTCATTTTTTTCTACTCCTTTTTTGAGTCCCAAATGAACCATTCTATGAGTCCCCTCAGGAAGAATCATTTTGCCTTTGTGCTTTTACAGTATTTTCTAGATTCTTCTGTAACACCAAGCAGAGTATAGTTATTTACCTGACAGTCTCTCCAAATAGACTGTGAGCACCTTGAGGGTAAAGGCCATGTCTCAATTCTTTTCTGTATCCCCATGGTCTAGCACAGTGCCTGACACACAATAGGTGCTCAAATGTTTACCAATTAAGGTCACTGCTATAGGCAACAAAGAAAAAGTAGCAGCATGAGAAGCTGTAGCAGTAGCAACCCAGAATACCAATAACACCGAAGGGAGGAAAATCATACAAGCTCTCATTTAAAAGACAAGTGACTCATGGTCAAGTATTTGAAATCAGATTAGTATGACCAGATTTATAATTCCAAGAAAGGTTCGTTTCCTCTTCGTTAAACTGGCCAGAAGCTGTTCTGTATCTTCTTAGCCACAATGAACTCTAACCACATTTGTGCATCTACAGTGACACCTAGTGGCCTGAGGCAAAGCCCATTTGTAATGGAACACTATCAGAAACCAATTCAATGTAATAAACTTTTAGAGAGCACTTACTATCTGTCAGGCACTGCGCTAGGCACAGGGCATAGAAATGAATTAGACATGGCCCCTGCCATCAAGGAGCTCAGAGACTGGTGGGGGAAACAGTCACAATGAGAGCATAATCCCCAAGGGCACTGCAATCAGAGCGAGCTCGGTTCAGTCTGGCCTCAGCTCCTTTCTAGCTGTGTGGACTTAGTCAACTTATGTAGCCCAATAAACTGATTTTTAGCACCTGAAAAATGGGGCTGATACCCACCAGACAGAGTTGCTGCAAGGATGAAATAAGAAAAATGTATCTCAAGATTTTAAAAGAGTGTCTAGTACATCCTTGACATGAAGCAGTAGCTCTTACAACAATTTTATTATCACAAGGCTAATGGAAATCAGTGCTGTAATAAAGATACCCAATGTTATGCACATGGAAGAGTGGTTCCCATACAAAAGAAGAGGGCAGAAAGAAGGGGGCACTTGAACTGTGTCATGTCTTGGGGGTGAAAGAAAATTCCAGGCAGAGGAACAATAGGAGCAAATGCTTAAAGACAGAGAAGTGCAAAATATGTGTGGTAAATGACAGGGAGCCAAATGTGACTGTCACGAACTATGAAAGGGTGTAGGAATAGCTAGCTGGCTGGCTCTAAGTCACTGAGGATCCATTGTTCCCACAACAGCTGGAGTGATCCTACAAAATAATCATGTCACTCCTTTGCTTTAAAATTTTATAAAATTTCCAACTGGATTTTAAAATCCAAACTCATTATCATATCCTACAAGACCTGAAAGCAGGGGTCCACAAACTATGGCCCACAGGCCACGTCTGGTGCCCCTCTTGTTTTTGTGAATAAAGTCTTGTTGGAACACAACCACACAGACTGACTTATGTGTGGTCTGTGGGGCTGTCACGCTAGAACTGAGCAGCTGCGACAGAGACCATGTGGCCTGCAAAGCCTAAGCTAGTCACTATCTGCCCCTTTACTGGACCTATTTGCCAACCTCTGCCTCTACAGGATTTTGTCCAACTCATTTTCTACCTATCCTTCAATCACTACGAGTATATCCCAGTTATGTGGGCTTTTGTTTCTGTTCATTAAAGAGGTCAACTTTGTTCCTGCCTTGTGGACTTTGCACTTGCTTTCCCTTCTGCCTGGATGGCTCTTCTTCCTGCTCACTGTGTAACTGGCAACACCCTGTCCTTCAGGTAGACTGAGCTTAAATGTAACTTCAGAGAGAGAGAGAGAGAGAGAGACCGAGACCTCTCTTGAACTCTACCTACAAAACATATTCGATCCCCAATCTTTATCACGGTAACTTATTTCTCATCATAACATTTAATATCATGTAAAATTGTCATTTTCATTTGATGATTAGTTCATTGTCTGTCTTCTCCCACTGAAGTATAGACTTCATGAAACTAGGGTTTTTTTTTTCTGTCTTATTACTACCACTGTATCTCTCTAGAGCAGGGTTTAAACCTTCACATTACTGACACTTGGGCCCAGACCATTCTCTGTTGTGGGTTGCTCTGTGCACTGTAGGGCGTTTAGCTTAAAAAGGGTAAAGGGCTTGCTCAAGATCACAGAATTAGTAAAGGAAGGAGCAAAACTCAAAATTAATGAACAAGAACTCAAAGTCAAGTCTAAGTCTGCATTAGTCTTAAACTTTAAGGACTTATTATCAGCCTCCTCAAAACTATACTAGACAAAGTGGGAGTTGAGAAGTAAAACTTAAATTCCAGTCTCTCTTTGCAGAGGCCAAAAAAAAAAAAAAAACCCCCAAAAAACAAAACAAAAACAACAATAAGCCTGACTGGTTGGGGCTCAGTGAGTTGGGTGTCATCCCATAAACGGAAAGTCACTGGTTCAGTTCCCAGTCAGGGCACATGCCTCAGTTGCAGGCCAGGTCCCTGGTTGGAGGTGTGTGAGAGGCAATCAATTGATGATTCTCTCACACATCAATGCTTCACTCCCTCTCTTTCTCCTTCTCTCTAAAAATAAATACATAAAATCCTAAAAAAAAAATAAAAACAACAAGAGTTAACTAAAGACTGCAAAGTAATATATATAATTAAGTGCCAAACGAGGCTACCGCACAGTCAAGATGGGGACCAAGAGCTTGCAAAGCTGCCGAGGTAAACTCAGGTTTCTGTGCGTAGGGGATTTTGTGGGAGTGTTTTGGGTAGGGTAAGTGTGGATATTTTGTTTGGTTTGTGTGGAGGGCAGTTAGAGAAGAGAACTGATTTTACTTAAACACTGAGACTCTAGTTAAGGGTATTATTTTTCCAAAATCCCTACATTTAATTTTGCTTTTCTTAGAATGAGGAAGAGTCTTCACTTACAAGCTCTTGAGAAATAAAGTTGTTTAATCCTTCCAAAATTTACCACCCTCACTTTTTGACAAGGTTCCTCTGTCCACTATTTGAATGTCTATATGGCCTTGAACAACTTAGAAAAAAAATTAAGGCTCTATTTCCTCACTTATTTAGATAAATGTGTGAAATGCTCTTAGCACAATGCCCAGCACACAGTAGGTGCTGAACAAATGCCAGATCCTCCCTGAAGGAATAATCAGAGTTATACAAACATTATTCTTGTGTATTTTTGATAATATACAGTAACAGCATAGACACTGTAAGAAAGGGATTTGAAGAGTAAAGTAAGATAAAGACCATAGTGAACACATTCAAAGTGTGATTTAGAGCTGGCTGCTCTTCAGAATGTTAAAAGAAAGGCATAATTAAAATGAGAAAATGGAGAACAGATTCTATAAAATGTGAAATGCTGTTTTCTCTAAGGTACCCTACACATTCTGGAAACTCAGTAGCTCTTAAGTTCTATGAAGTTTCAGCCAAACACAGAACTAAAATGTACAAAGGCTTTAGCAACAGAGGCTGCTGTATCCATAGAAACAATGTGGAACTCTTGCGATGGAAGGGAGCTTTCCAACTGAATACATTAATGAGTGTGCATTTAAGACGCACAGTCTCACCATCTCAACCTTGGATTTTCAGATCAGAAACTGTGCTGATCACAAAGATGAGAAATAATGGCAACGTCTAATATTGTTTAGGGTTAGGATAAACAGAATTGTCTTATGTGCTGCAGGAGGAGAAAAATTTCGATCGAATCTGGTGATATGGATCAAAAGCCTAAACACATGCATATTCTCTGACCAAACAATTCCACTTCAAGGAACACACTGTAAGGAGATAATCAAACAAATGCACAGTGACGTGTGCATTTACAAATGTTCACACTGTTAACGGTAACAGTAATAGCAGAATCCTCAAATGCTAACAGCAATAGCAAACTCCTGGGATACAGAAGTCCAAAGGTAGAGATTCGGTTGAATAAATTATGACACAGACAGCCATTAAAATAATGTTTACTAACAAAAGTGGCCATGCTATATTACATCGAAAAATCAGTTCACAGGAGTACCTGTAGCACTGCCCCTTTTTGTTAAAAAATATATATATATAATGCATAGCAAGGAGTCTGCAAAAACATCCCTCAAAGTATTAATGACAGTTTTTATTTTTCTTTTGCCTATTTTTCATTTTTCTGTACTACATGCTATACAGTTTTTTAAAGGAAAACATTAAGATATGTCATTATAGATTTGTCAAAGCTTAAAATTTTCTCATGCTTAAAAGAAAAATAACCTGAACTACAATTTAATATTACAATGAGGTCCCCAATCACTACTTACCTTATATGTAAGCATGACAGCATGGGAGTGGTGCCACCACCAAATACCCACACAGTAAAAAACACAATCAGAAGTGTGGTGCTGAACATCATTTGCCGTGCGTAAGTGGCAGTATCTCGAATGGCCAAGGCAAATGCCATTGCACCACGAAGGCCTAAAAGGGAATGGAAGAGGTAATCCTTCAGTAACTCATTACCAGTGGGAGCTTCACAAATTCAGCGAAATAAGGCATTCTGAGAACTTAAGACAGGCATGAACAAATACATAATATACGTCAGCATACATAAGTATGTAAAAATAAAAGGAAAGAGAATTAGTAGACTATACTGACATACATTGATCTTTTAAAATTTTTGAAGAAATTAATTTTTTTCACTTAATTTCATTTCTTTGTGGTTCTGTAACAGTTGTCCCAATTTTGCCCCCATGGCTCTCCACTGCCCTGCCCACCCCTGAGTAAAATCCATTCTTTTTGGTGTATGGTTCCATGAGTTTTGACAAATGCATACAGGTGTGTGACCATTAACACCACCAAGACACAGAACAGTTTCATTACCCCTGTAAATTCCTTTGTTCAACCTCTTTTTAATCCAACCTCTGTCATCCTGCGAAACCCCTGGCACCATTCATCTGTTCTCCATCACTATGCTTTTGTCTTTCTGAGAATGTCATATACATGGAATCATACAGTATGTGACTTTTTAAGACTAGCTTCTTTCATTCAGCCTAACGCCCCCGAGGTTCATCCATGTTGGTGTGTGTGCCAAAAGTTTGTTCCTTGTAGTGCTAACAAGCACTCCATAGCACGGGAGTGCCTCAGTTTGCTTACTCCATCACCCACTGGAACAGACAACTGGGCTGTTTCCAGATTTTGGCAATTATGAATAGAATTGCTATAAACATTCACATACAGGTTCCTGTATGAAAGTGCATGAATCTATCTTCTCTACTATGTGTGACAGACTGCTGAACCAGAACAATGAAAAAATCCCCATAGAAGGGAATGGGACACTATAATTTTTTTCTATTGGAGGTTGCCACTTCGTTGTTTAAGGGAGTCTTATAGTACCAGCATATCATTTCTATTTCAAATCAAGATGGCATGTGCATTGTGAATGGTTTCTTGGAGTGGGGAAAGAGAAGGAAAGTTATAACTTACCAGCAAACATCATCATATGTTGAAAATTTGATCCAATCTTACTTCTTCTACCCAAATTAAGCAAGAGGGACAAGGGGTAAATATTGGCAGCTCTTCCCAAGAAAATAGCAATCTAAAATTATTAATAAGTTAAGGACAATTTCTTTTTATTAATATTATTTAGACTGTACATGCAAGATAGTGAAAGGCTATCTTAGGAAGCTGTTCCTAACAGTCTTTTGATTCCACTAACACAGAGATGACAAGGAAGACTTTCTGCAATGATGAAAATTTTGTATAT
Organism: Tonatia bakeri; assembly: GCA_004024845.1. NCBI lineage: Eukaryota > Metazoa > Chordata > Mammalia > Chiroptera > Phyllostomidae > Tonatia > Tonatia bakeri. The sequence continues at coordinate 36,531 of PVIA01006397.1, read as the reverse complement.
CTGCACTGTCCGATATGCTGAGGCCTGAAATGTGGCTACTGTGACCTAGAAACTGAAATTTTATTTCATTTAAATTAATTTAAATTCAAATAATCCCAAGTGGCCCTGACCAGTGTGGCTCAGTGGACTGGATGTTGTCCTGCAAACCGAAAGGTCACCAGTTCAATTCCCAGTCCAGGCATGTCCCCGGGTTTTGGGTTTGGTCCCTGGTCAGGGCATGTACAAGTGGCAAGCAATCAATGTTTCTCTCTCACATCAATGTTTCTCTCCCTCTCTTCCCCTCTCCCTAAACAATAAATACAATCTTAAATAAAGTATTCACAAGTGGTTAGTTGCCACCAAATTGAACAGTGCAGATCTAACATATAGGAACTTTGTGAGATGAACAGAAACATGTTTAAAAGCAAAGCTTCTTTGGTATAATCTTAAGATTATGAATATAACAGGTTAATGAGTTTTAATCATCAATGTTGGTGAGAAGAACAGTAACACTGGCTAAACTTGCCCTTGTTTCCTCAGAACAAAGAAAAGGGCAGCTCAGGCACCTCATGTTCCTCCAAGTCTGTAACTTCCACCCTGCTTCAAAGGGAAGGCTTAATGGGAATTCAGAATGGTTTTAACAAAAAAAACAATTTTAGTGTCTTATCCTTTGGTTTGCTATCTATAGAGACTCCTGCTTTAACATAACGATTTTTATTTCAGGAGTTACAATATAATCTTCACCCCAATTTTCTGAAAGGAATGTGAAGGCAAATCTGAGATTAAAAATGAAACAGAGTGGGGGAAACAAGTGCTGACCCCAGCACCTCTGGAAATGGCTAACGTCTGTAAGACGAAAGGTAAAACAAACTGCACACAAGCACTACGTGCTCCTTGGTAAACCTGTATCTTGTTTAAACCTCAGTGAATTTGGATCTTTGTCACATGAAATGAAACCTACATCCTAAGAAATATAGTCAGCAAGAGAACAGCTCTCCCTGGCAAGAGTTAATTTTCATGGTAAGATTTTGTATTGAGAAACTTCAATTTCTAATACACTCAGAAACCTAGGGAGAATATTTAGCCTTGTTTCTGATTAAGTATAGTGGGTCAAGCTACTTGACTGCTCAAAAACTTCTCAAACACAAGTAGGGTGTGAAGTTACCAATCTCATAGGAGTCTTCCAGCTAATGTTCTTCTCTTATTAATAGGGCTTTATCTTTTTTTGTGCTTGAGGTTCATTCCCAGAAGACTAAGACTCTGCAGAATGGCATTGCAGTGATAACTCACTTTCTAGCAGAGATTGTACTTAGAATTTTAATTTAAAAAATATTTTTGCTAGCCCTGGCCAGTGTGACTCAGTAGGTTCAAGCATCGTCTGGTAACTAGAAGATTGAGGGTTCAATTCCCAGTCTGGGCGTGGGTGCGCACAACCCCTTGTACAGACACCACTCCCCAGTCGGGGAGTGTACAGGAGGCAGCCAACTGATGCTTCTCTCTCACCTCAATGTTTCTCTCCCTTCCTCTCTAAAAGCAATGAAAAAAAAATGTCCTTGAGTGAGGAACACACACACACACACACACACACACACACACACACGTGTGTGTATATGTATTTCTGCTAATTTCTTCAGCAGAATCTGTATTCTGAGGTGGTTTTAAAAGTACTTCTTTGAAAACCACTAATCTAAACATCCTTCACTCTGACCATAATTTTTTCCATGTTTCCTGTTCATCTATGTCACTTGGATAATTCTTCCACCTTCCTGGGACTTCCAGTCCAAAGATTCTGCTACTTTTCCTTCAGTCAGTCCTTTTCCTGCTTTACTTCCCTTCCTAACCACACCTTAGTAATACTCCCCGATACCTGACATTCATTTGCTCCTCTCTGTGGACCCAACCATCTCTTTCCTCCAAGCTCACAGCTAAGGACGAAGTCATACAACAGTGCAGACTGATTCCACTGCTAATACCTATTCATCAGACTCAAACGGGTCCCTAATACAGCTCTGCAATCCTATAGCATTTCTTTGGTCACTCACTCTCTCATTCTCTGTAACAACTATTTCTAAATCTTCTCCTCAAAACTCCTGTCACCCATGGAAACAAGCCCCCAAAATAGTCCCCAGTGATCCCTGCCTGCAAGTATTCACAGCCTTGTGAAGTCTCTGCTCACATTGCACCAGGGTCCATCTGTGTGACCAACAGAATACAGCGGAAGGGATGATGGTATATCACTTCTAAGATCAGGTTATAAAGGCACTTTGGCTTCCATCTTGGGGTTCTTTCAGCTCATTCCCTCTGGGGGAAGCAATGCTGTGAGCTGCCCCATGGAGAGCTTCACGTAAATAGAACTGGAGCCTCTAGCTAACAGCTGCGTGCGTGAGCTTGGGGTGGATTCTGCAGCTCATCAAGTCTGCAGAGAGCACAGTCCCAGCCCAGAGAGTGATTGCAACCTCGTGAGAGATTCTTGAGCCAGAAGAGCCCAGCTAAACTGCTCCTGGTATCCTGACTGTCAAACTGTGAGATAATAGATGGCTATCGTTTTAAGCTGCTAAAGTTCAGGGTAATTTGTTACATAACAGATTACTGACAGGCCAGCGGCTCCTATCTCACTTTCAGCAGATAATTTCACCTCATACTTAACAGATTAAAATAGAGGTTATCAGTCAGGAATGCCATCTCGCAAATGTGCCTTCATGTCTACATAACTTACCCTCTCCAGGAACCCTGGTGGAGTTATGCCTCCTCCCACTGAAGGCCAAACCTTCCCCACATGCTGTGGATTTCATTTCCTCCTGCCCTCTCACAAGGCTGGTGATACTGAGTGCTCCCCCTCATGTACTCAACTTCTCACTTTCACCTGGATTTTAAAGACTCAGTGAGAGACAGAAGCAGCCTCCCATCCACTTTCAACTACTGCTCTGTGGCACAGACTGCCCCGCTGCCCAGTATCTACTCTCTCTTTCTTCCCTTTAGTAAGAGAGGCCAAATAGTTTTATCTTTTGGCATTGGCAAAATGGTAGGAGACTTTTTTCTGTCATTTCAATCTATCAATATTGTGTGTGCAATAAACAAAAATGAAAATAGAATAAATAGAGCAGAAAAAAGAGTGACAATCCTTACTTGTACTCAGAGGAAAATTTTATATATTTAAGTGTATTCTTATCAACCACCCCTCCAGAAAACACATGTGAATCTCCATTTTCAAAATAGAATACATAATAAAGGATACAAATGCTCCTACTACAAATGTTGGATTGAAGACATGGTTCTGGAAGGTGAACAGTGTCAGTCCCATGTAGGAGAAGATGAAATTCTCTGCCAAGAAATTGAGAAGCTCAAACAACTGAAACGAAATGTCAAAAGATTAGGCCAGTAAATAAATTCAGTGACATAATTTGAAAACATGAGTAGTACTAACATAATGAAAGACATTTCAAATATGTAAAGTTTGTGTTTATACCCCAAAATGGGGTTCAGAGGCAAACAAACATACTGACAACATTCTCAATCCCACAGAAAAAGCCAGAAAGGTTGCCCCTCACTTTCCCTAGTCAGCTTCTCTTCTCCGGTCGCCATCCATAGCCGGTCATTTTTATTCTCCTCTTCCAAACCCTGACAATTTTTCTTTTGGAATATTCTTTGTTGTCCCTGACACTAGCTTTGTATACCTTTTATCATTCCCCACCTATCATGCTGCGAAAGGACCCTAACTGTTATCCCAGTCACCCATCTTCTATACCTCCACCCAATGAATCTCTAATTATGGCAGTTTCGCAGACACTTCCCTCATCACGGGCTATAAGACCCAGTTCAATTATTTTTTTTTTTTGTCCTGGCATAGAATGCTTCATAACAACTCTCATATCACTGCCTTGCCATGCAATTTCACTTTTTATGTGGGTCTCGGCCTTCACTTAGGGAGTAAGGGCTTACACTTTAGTGTCTAGTGCTCTGTACCCTTCCCGGCTGCCTGCCCACCCTCCACCTGTTGACATCACTGCCTTGTCACGTGTTACTAACAGAGTAGGGATATGAGACCTACTGAGTGAATGAGTTCAAGGCTCCCGTAACCCAGCATCCCTCTGTCCATCAGGGTTATCTGCCATTACTGTTTACCACGAGCCCTCTACCCCCACAAAACATGGGCTCAGGAGTCAATGCCTTCTCCACTTGCTAGCCATATGGCTGTGGGCAAGGTAGTTAATCTTTCTAAACCAGTGTTGACTTATTACTGAAAAATGGTAATAAAAGTAAACAAATAAAAAGTAAACAAAAAGTAAACAAAAAGTAAAAAGTAAACATAAAAGTAAAAATAAAAGTAAACGAAAGATACATATACATTTAATTTACTTTAAATGACTTAATATACTACTTTTATTACTTATTTGTTTAATGATAACAGCAAAACCTTATCCAGTTTTTACTATGTGTCCAATACTATGCCAAGGACTTTATATGTATTATCTTTTAATCTCACCACAATGCTGTGAGGCAGGTATATTATTATCCTGATTTTCAAGACGGCAAAATTGAAGCACAGAGAAATTATGTAGCTTCCCCCCATTCACAAAGCCAGCAAGTAGCAGAACCAGGATCTAGAACAACACAGTGATGCCTGGGTCTCCGCTTTAATGAACACCAGAGGCTGGCAAACTTTTCCTGTAAAGGGCCAGACAGCAAATATTTGAGGCTTTGTGGGCCTCATAGTCCCTGTCACAAGCACTCAACCCTGCCATATTAGCACAAAAGCAGCCACAGGCTTTATGTTAAAAGATGGGTGTGGCAGTGTGCCCATAAAACTATTGATGGACACTGAGATCGGAATTTCATATAACTTTCCCATGTCACAAATTATTCTTCTGATTTGTTTACAACCACTTAGAAATCTGAAAACCATCCTTAGCTCGCAGACCTCACAGGGAAGCCTGGCTAACATTTGCCAGCCTTTACTCTGCACTTCACTGCCTTCCCATTTGAGGATTTTAGTTGCTTTTTTATTTCTGTCTATACTGGTTTTGTTTCCCCTAGGCTTTTCTGAATTCTTCCCAGCTTTCTAGTCCCATCGTGTCCTCTATGATAGCTTTACAGCTCTTCAAGCTTCAAACCATCTATCTCCCCCCTTCTCTGAATTCTGGTATGACATATAATCTGAAACAAACAACTAGGTCTACCAGTCTTTTTATGTACACAAGTTTCACATCACCAATAAGACTGGACACTCACACCTTGTTTTGTTTTTTTATTCACCACTCTACTGCCTACAAAAATGCCAACCTCTCACCAGCTGATTATCTCCTCTGTACTTATTGCACTGAATTAATTTGTAAAAGGGATTTGTAACCCCAATGTATATCCTTGGGGTAAAAAGCCCAATTTCTTCTGAGGGGTTGGGAAAAAAACATGTCATACACTAAATCTGTGGCTTGAGAACAAAGAAAATAAGTACCTTTTCTCCCACCTTATCACGAGTCCTTTCCAGGCTAATCTCAAATGTTCTAATAATTTGGCAAAACTTAAAGCCTCTATTTCCTGACATAACCATAAACAGGCATGCGTCTGTTTTTATTCCAGTCATTACATGTTGTTTATGTCTTTGCCCCATATACCTCATAAGACTAAAGAATGCTATGCCTATTTCCTTTATATTTCCCTTCAGGTACCCTGCACAGCCGATCATTCAGTACCACATGAGGCCCAACCACTAATGTTTTGACATTCCTGGACACACAGTACTCTCGAAGGGCCTGAAGGAATTTAATCTTCTCTGTATCACCCAGCAGTACATCTATTCAGATTAAAAATTAATCTTACCAATATCACACAGCAGTAGTTCTAGTCACACCTAAGTGAACTTCTAAAACATTCCTCTTAAAAGCTATTGCAGTGCTTGCTTTGGCAGCACATACACCATGAAATGATACGGAGAAGATTAGCATGGCCCCTGTGCAAGGATGACACACAAATCCGGGAACAGTTCCACATTTTTGTGGTGGGCACACAGTGTGATATACAGATCTAATATACAAATGTGCACTTGAAACCTGTATGATCTTATCAACCAATGCCACCCCAATAAATTTAATAAAAAAATAAACGCTGATGCCCAGAGGGAAAATAAAATAAAAATGAAATATTTAAGCTTAGTAAAAAAAATAAGCCATGAGATTAGGAAAACAGAAAAGGAAGCTGACTGACACAGCAACAAGAGTCCCTGGGTGTTCTGCTGACCTACACCTGTACCCTACAGGCAGTCACCCTTCAACCTGCCAATTCCATCTATTTCTGGAGTCAAAGGAAGAGGAGCTGGAATGAGCAGATATCATTTTGAACAGATCAAGGATTATTTTTTTTCAGTATGAAAACACTTCTGTTTCGCTGCAGGGAGGAAAGGGTTACTCACAAACTATAAAGTTTGCCTTACCTGTTTAGTTCTATGCTGAGACTCCGTGGACAAATTATTGTACGTATAATGGGCCTGTGTGATGCCGCAGAACAACACTGCAACCACACCTATTACGACAAAGAGTTCCAAGTTTATGTGAAAGCGAGTTCCCGACTTTTCTCCCAGGTTTTTACTTTACAGATGTAGACTATATGCTTAGTGTTGACATGTTCAATTGTGACATGCTTTGTTGAGACATATCATTTCCACTGAAAATATTTTTTTACATTGTATAGTGACAGCATAAATCCCAACCTTAACAATTGTGTTCAAATACTAATGGAGTTGGTCCACTAATAGAAAACAGATGACTGGCGAAGTCACCCTCTGTAAGGGCTTACAACTGAAAGGAGAAAGTAACCCACCTGTGAAACCCCACGCTTCAGCCAAGAGGAAGGTACTCCAGGACATCAAGAAGAACAAGCCTGTCTCCAACAACTGGAACTCCCGTAATTTGGTGAACTTTGTCACGTAAGACTGTCAAGGTTGGTAACAAGATCTCAGAGTACAGGAGTGGGGCTAGAAAAAATAATAGTCAAAGCAAGGCAACATGAAAGTGAAAGGATTCGCCAGCCTCTCTAGCACCGAACTCAAAAAATAAGGAGTCACCAGAGTGCAGAAACTCTTAAAATGTTTATCTTACTGAGGAGTGAGCAGCCATCCCGTTTGTGAGAAAGTCATACAGCTTAGTCAAACTGTGTGCATGTGCACCACATGCCCTGCCAGAAACCATGTAGTGAAGGACAGGCAGAGATGGGAGTGACAAGTCAGATACACAATATGCCAACTCTTGACTATTAGTTTGTGACCCAAAGCAAGGGAGCTTCCATAATTACAGCAATTTACATTTATTGAGAATGTCATTTTCATGCCGCATCACATTTATTTGATGTCTTGACACCTCTGCGATGCAGAGCATTCCATGACAAAGAAATGGAGGCACATCACTCGTACTAGTCTAAAAAGTATTTGTTAGTTGACAGGGGAAGGACCTGTGTGAAGCGGTAACAAGTCCTGGGCTGCAGTCTCCATTCACTTCAACAAACATGGACCACAACAAAAAGATGAAGATATACTTCCTACTCTCGAGGAAATTGTAATAGGAAACAGACGCTATTGGCCCTGGCTCCTCCGGAACTCTTTTTCCTGCCTCTTTGTGCCCCAACTCACCTATAAAGAGCCATAAGACAAGTCTTTTCCAGCACAAAGCTGAAGTATAGCAAACTCATGTATTTTTGAAAAAAGTATTTGTTTTATATAAAAGTATATGAAAGAGCTGAAAGCTCTGGTCTAGTCCCAGTAATTTTCCCCACTGCTCCCACCGTCCACCTTCCTACACTGAGAGCCCAGGAGGTGAAGTGCCAATGCTTCTATACCAGAAGCTCCAGGAGGGCAGAAGCCACGTCTGTCTTGTTTGTGTTTGATACTTAGAGCACAGCGCCTGGCATGCAGCAGGCAATCTTGTATTCTTGAATGAACACAAGAAAGACTTGCCCAATATTTCAAAGAGCAAACTAGTGGCAGTGCCTAGGACTCTGGAGCAGAAGGTTCACGTCAGTGACAGCTGAGATGAACTGCCATCTGTTCCAGCCCAGGAACACTATCTTGTTCAGTTGACGCCATGGTCATAGGTTTCCTATTTTTCCCTCGAAATAAAAAACAAAAGACTTCAAGGCTGAACAGCAACACAGAAGACCCAAAGGCTCTTTGAAATATATCTAAGTTTACATCAATATAAATTCAGTCTACAACTTTAAAATTCACCCCAAAGGGTCACTGTGTCTAAACTTTTGTAGTGGAAGTTTGAGGGCATGGAGCCCTACACAAAACAATTAAATTCTTTTACTTATTGGTAATGATGATTGCTTAATGTTTTCAAACCAAGTACTTGGTTAAAAAGTGAACGATTGTAACACAATGCCAATATGGAACTAGAAGAAACTACAGAACACAGCATTCGATTATGTTGTTGGGTTAATGAGGAAAGTTAAATATAATAAAAGGATATTAAAGCTGTCACCACTCCAGTAGCTGCACCCATTGCAAAAGATCCACTGAAGATCCCAAGGAAAATCCCAATAGACTTGAACATGGCTGTGACATCAAAGGTGTGGCTGTTGTCCCCGGCTGGCTGGTATGCCACTATGGAGCTACAAAGGAGAGACTGGTCTTACTTCTAGAAGCAACTTTTACTTTAAAAATATTATCTAAAAATAATTACAAGAATAAATAAATAAATAAATAAAAACATTATCTAGTATAGAGCTTAAAAAATGAAATCAAAGTCGGGGGAAACCCCAAAGCTTTGGATTTAAATTGTCAAAATAAGGTCAAAAGGTTACCAAAATACACTCCAATGGCTCAAGCTAACAAGAGAACTCAGCTTTTACTTAAATGACAGTTTCAAGAGGTACAATATTTTAAGGTCCTTTATATGAAATTGTATGAGCCTTTTCCTCCAGCCTCCAGATACTGTGCAGTTGTATTCTTTTGTGACTGTTTAAGACTTACCGAGTGCCTGAAAGCCCTAACGTACTAGTGTGAACAAAGTAATGAAAAAGTATACTTATTTCTAGCAGAGAAATAACACTCAACCCAGTCACATTTTGTGTTTTCTATGAGAAAAAAAAAAGATGACTGAAGTACCTTTTCAACTTTTAGAATACCAGAATGGGCCCAGTGCCTGATATCTGCTCACTCACTGAAATGGGCTTTTACAGGAAAAGGGGCTTAAAAGCCCTTGCAAGGAATTAGAATCTACTCAACCGTACTTTTGGCATGCCCAGCTTGATCCTCCCTCCACTTCAAACTTTTGAAAGAGAGTCACTCTGTAAGACGCCAAGATAGGCAATTATAGGAGACACTCTCCATCTTGAACTCATAGTTTAAACCTGGCCTAAACTGCTTCTTTTAAAACAGTCACCCCAGGAAGTAGAAATGGCTGAGAAAATCACTGTTGCCAGCAGGTCTTTGGCAAGAATGCCTACCATTACTAAATTAGTTCTCATCTCAGTGCACTGAGGTACCAGTATTTCTATAAAAAGTCCAGATTCAAAGACATCATACAAGTCATGTCAAAGAAAAGGAGAGAAAAAACCCCATTAGTACTAACATAATGAATTCTCCCTGTGGTTATTGCAATGTTTTTTTTCTGATTCAAGGCTACAAAATGAGTTTGCTGTACCATGTACACCAAGTTCTTTGCACAGCTTCCAAGTTAAAAAAAAAAAAACAAACAAACAACTAAGACCAGTCCTGACTGGTGTGCCTCAGTGGGTTGATCGTCATTCTGCAAAGTGAAAGGTTGCCAGTTCTTCCAGAGTTGGGCCACATGCCTGGATTGCAGGTTGGTCCCTGGTTGGGGTATGGGGGCACACGAGAGGCAGACAATTGATGTTTCTCTCCCTCTCTTTCTCCCTCCCTTCCCCTCTCTCTAAAAATAAATAAATAAAATCTAAAAAAAAACAACTAAGACCGAACTAAAATTTCATAATATTACCAATTTTATTGAAGTATAGCACTAATGTCAGTTTCTGGTAATGGCACCAAGAAATTTCTGAGACTCAGTCTGCATTGAAATTTTAAACATTTGCTTTTAAATGTTCAAAGTGAACAGATCATTTTGGGAACAGTAGATTTGATATTATTTTAATGTATACAAAATGGCCTTTAATGTCATGCTTTCTTACCTACACATAAAGGGCCCTGCCACTGTAAATGAGGCCTTACCACCACCATACCATGAAAATACAGCAGCTGGTTGGAGAAAAAAAGGAAATTTCTGTGACTACCTTCTTTCTCCCTGGTGATAGTTTTCCAAATGCTGGCCGGAACAAAATATCTAATGCCATGCCTCCTGAGATTGCCTTCTCTGGATTAGTTCATATACATTCAAGATTCACATTAGCCCTGGCTGGTGTGCCTCAGTGGATTTAGTGCTGGCCTGCGAATCAAAGGGTCGCCAGTTCGACCCCCAGTCAGGGCACATGCCCGGGTTGTGGGCCAGGTCCCCAGTAGGGGGTGCATGGGGAGCAACCACACATTGATGTTCCTCCCCCTCTCTTTCTCCCCCCCCTCCCCTTTCTCTAAAAATAAATAAATAAAATCTTAAAAAAGATTCACAATAATCATTATCTTATGCTTTCATCACTAAAATACATGAGAACACATGAAAAGAATGGTGGGCTGACAACACATGAGAAGTTTATTTTCTTTTTTGTTAGTCAAATGCTGTCCTCTGGATTGAAATCCTAACCCATCTTTTTCACATCAATCAATGTTTTATCTTGAAGCAGTGACATTTCTATGAGTATTTTTAAAAAAATGTGAAAGTAATACAATGCACAATTGGTGGGGTAATTACTCCATCACCCCACTACCCTGACAGATCAATCTTATTTTCCACCTGTATTTTCCCCTGTTTTGTTACATACACGCTATTTTATATTTAGTTATAATCACAGTGAACATATGATTTTGAATTCTGCTTCTTCAACTGACCATTACATAAGAATTATTATAGTCTCTCTAATCTTGGGTTTTAAGACTTCAAAAAGGTCCAAATAGAAAAAAAATGTAATTTATGTAAACATTTCCCCACAGTTACACATTTAAAAGTTGCTTCCTAACCATTTTGCTGCTATTAATAATAGATTAAAAGAACATATTTGTGCTTTTTTAAAATTGTGGACTATTTCCTTGTGCTCCATTCCTAGAAACAGGGTATTGCTATACGTATGGCTCTTTTCATAGGTTGCATAACTGCTTCCAGATAGATGTGGATTCCATGTTTGGAAGGAAATATGACTATATCTCTCAACTTTTTACTGATCACATCCATTGGCCTGGAAATTCTACTTCTAAAAAATCTCATAGAGAAATAATCTCAAGTATTAACAGATTTACATACACACGTTCAGTACTATGCATGACAATACAATATCAGAAAATGCCAAATATTCATCAACAGGGCCTTGGAGAGATAAATTTGTAGTACACCCTTACAATGGGATAATAGAGGTACTGTATCTTTCAGACTATAAGATGCACTCTCCCCCACCAATTTGGGAGGAGTAATGGTTGATAATGCTACTGTTGAGTTCTGTTTACATTTACATTGGTGAAATATTATTTATGTTATTAAATATTTTACCACATTTTTTGCTTCAAATTTTTTTTCCTATTTTCCTCCTCTAAATCCTAGGTGCGTCTTATGGTCCAAAAAATACGGTATTAATGTAGCTTTCATCCAAGTAAAAAAAGCAAGTTACAGAAAGTATGTACAGTACTACATGTTTTTTCACTTGAAAATGATTACTATATTTATGTGTGTTAATATCCTAATGGAAAAAGTCTGGATGAAAACCATAATAGTGGTCATTTCTGAGAGCTGGAATTTCAGAAATGTCTTCCTTTCTAAGTCAAATCCTTTGAAGTTTTGTTACAACTATATTAATTTTATTATCATGAATACTGACAAAAGATAAAATACCAAGGAGTAGGAGATACCAATTTCAATGTTAACACCGATGTATGAATGATCTAGTTTTATGACACCAGGGTTTCTCAAATCAGGCATGGCTGGTGTTTGGGCCCAGATAATGATTTGTTAGATGGTGGGTACTGAAGCATATTTAGCAGTACCCCTGGCCTCTACCAACAGATGCCAGTAGCAACCTACTCCCGTTCATGACAACCAAAGTGTTCCCAAATATTGCCAAATATGCCCTGGAGAGGGGACAAAATTGCCTCCAGTTAAGAATGACTGCACTAGACCATTAATAGCAGTTAACTACATTCATTAACAATTTTTTCTTGTTAAATGAATAGGTAAAAATGGCTACATATTTTAACATGTATATCTCTGGTAATAGAAAAGTTTGCCATATTTATTTACTCATTGTACTTCCTCTTTTATAAAATATTAATGACTCTAAAACATATTTTAAACTAGGATGAATTTAGGTCTCCAGGCTACTTATGATATATCCATTCAGCAGAATACTATGTAACTTAGATTTTATCTCTGACTGGATATATGTATACTAGATGGTATGAGTACATAGAGATCTACCTCATACAGCAATGTATGGGTGAACCAGTTTCACTCCACCCTCACCAGATTAAAAGTATTAACATCAACAAAAAAAGTACTGCTAATCTAACAGGTCAAAAACCAAACAAAACAATTTCCAACATAAATTTCAAGAAGGCCTGCTGCCTTAACTTATTCATTGCCAAACAGTAGTCTTTCACAAAGGGTTCCCCCGTTTATGCAAGGCTGCTTTATAGAATACACACATTAGAAAACCATCAGACTAACGAAACTCAACACAAAGGCGCCTATTTTTTATCCAACATTCTTTAAAAGGCAAATGAAAGATGGTGATAAGACATATCGCTGAGCACTCCAGCTAGTTCTGTCTCAGCCAGCAACACAACCGGTTTCCCTTCAGCTCTGGGGCAGAAACTCATTTGCTCACTTCCGTTAAAGACGCCTACATAGATAACAATGGCCCTGATATGATACTCTCTAGAAACAGTTCTCCACCAGAGTTCTACCAGTGAACTGGTAGATAAGTGAACTGATTCCCTTCAGCTCTGGGGCAGAAACTCATTTGCTCACTTCCGTTAAAGACGCCTACACAGATAACAATGGCCCTGATATGATACTCTCTAGAAACAGTTCTCCACCAGAGTTCTACCAGTGAACTGGTAGATAAGTGAACTGATTTGAGTTCACTTATCTCCCATGAACCTAGAATAGAACTAGCTATGCACCACCCTCAGGAGAACTGAGAAAAGAATCACTCGAATCATTCTCTACGAGGCTTCTGTTCTCTCCCAGAACCCTGTGTGAGAATGCTACTAATAGAAGGATCTAGCCCTTTGTGAGTTATTTTCCCCTTAAGACTATTCAACTGCTGTTTCTTAAATTTGCAAGAAATAAGTTACCTTACTAATGGAAAAAACTAAGGGACAGGAAAAATCAGTTTAAGATAGGGCCAAAACAGAGATTTCCGGGACAGAGATGTTTTTCTGACTCTTCATCCATTAGGCAATGAGGAAGGAATACTTAGACGATGAAGTACCACAATAATTATCCAAGATGGGGGATCAGTGCTAAAAGTAACTGCCCGTACAGTATTCTTTTCATCTGGTGATCTTACATTCCGATGTACTGAAAGCTTCAACAATCTTTGCAGCTTCATTAATTGCATAACACCCAAGTTATAACCACACTATCCATTTCTTCCTCCCTTCAAATCATATAAAACTTTTACTTTGCACCTATTGTCATTAAAGGTGTGTGTGTTCTGTATCAATATTAGTTCTAGCCTCTAATTTATTTCTGAGATTAAATGTACATTAGCTGGAGACAGCTGCAAAAAAGCCTGGCAATAAATATGGCAGAAGGAATGCAATTTACATATATCACTCACCAAAGGAGGATGTGATTTTTGCATATCTTTATAATACAATATTTAAAGGATTAGTGGTACCTTTCAAAAAGGATAATTTTCCACTTTGCAGTAAGGTAACAAATAGGGCCACTCAAGCTATGCAAACCAGAGTCAGTGACTAATTACTCTTTTATAGTTAATAAAGTATAAATTAAGGAGAGAAAAAAGATAAAGTGAAAAGGTGGGCTTCTACTTTTCTCTCATAGAAAGCTCTGGTATGGAATAAAGGCAAATGTCTATAGGGTTAAATATTAGCTTAGTAGCAGTGGGCTAGCAGAATTGAACTCCTTAGAAATTGAGACCCGTTAAATAAAATATTTAAAGAAAAAGAAATTGAGACCCCTCTTTTCACCTGCAAACAACTTCTAATAACATGTATAGTAATTTTTATAATTAGAGTCAAATATTGCTCATTTCAAAAACTGTCTTTAAAGAAGTGTTATTATTTGCCCTGGCTGGGTAGCTCACTGGGTTGAAGTATCGCCCCATACACCAAAAGGTTGTGGGTTTGATTCCCTGGTCAGGGAACATACATAGATTGCAAGAGGCAACTGGTCAGTATTTCTCTCTCACATCGATGTTTCTCCACCCCCCCCCACTGCCTGTCTCCTGGTCTCTCTCTAAAATAAATATATATATCCTTGGTGAAGATTTTTAAAAAGTGTATTATTTAACACTTCTAAAAATTTTAAAATGTTTCTGAAATGATGATATTAAATAAGAGAAATACACAGTAGACTACAATGTGATATTTCTCAATCATCAAATTAGCAAAAATACAAAAGTTTACAAATAGTCTGTTGATGAAGCTATTAGGAAATAGGCACTTCCATAATTTAGTGGTTACAGTGCAAAATGGCATAATCCCTCTGGTGGGCAATTTAGCAATGTCTAACAGAATTACAAATGTATTTATTCTTTAACCCACTAATCTTATATCTGGAAATTTATCCCACCAATATGCCTATGCATGTATAAACCAGATTAAGTTCAAGTTTAATCACTGCAGCATTATTTGGGATAGCAAAGGACTGAAAACACTTTACGTTTCCAACAATAGGAGACTGATTAAAGAAACTATAGTTCAGTTCACAGTATAGTACATAGAACATTATGTAGCTGAAAACAAAGAATGAGAAAACTCTGTTTGGATTTAGAAAGATCTCCAGAAGACAGTGATGTAAGACAAAGCTAGGTATAGAGCATATGTAGCATGATACTTTAAAAATAAGAAATATACAAACGAAAAATAAATAAATGTCATGACATCAAACTAAAGAGTTTTTGCATAGCAAAGAAAATCATCAACAATATAAAAAGACAACCCACAGAATGGGAGAACATATTCGCCCATACATCTGATACGGGATTAATATCCAAAATTTATAAAGGACTTACAAAACTGAACACCAAAAAACCAAACAACCCAATTTAAAAAAGGAGCAAAGGACCTTAATAGATACTTCTCCAAAGAGGACAAAGAGATGGCCAATAGTCATATGAAAAGATTGTCAATGTCACTAATCATCAAAGAAATGCAAATTAAAACCACAATGAGATATCACCTGTCAGAATGGCTACCATCAACAGATCAACAAACAAGTGGTGGCGAGGATGTGGAGAAAGGAGGAACCCTTTTGCCCTGTTGGTGGGAATGCAGACTGGTGCAGCCACTGTGGAAAGCAGCATGGAGATACCTCAGATAATTAAAAATGGTTCTACCTTTTGACCTAATGATTCCACTTCTGGGAATATATCTGAAGGAACCCAAAACAACTAATTTGTAAGAACATAATAACCCCTATGATCATTGCAGCATTATTTACAATCACCAAGATATGGAAGCAGCCCAAGTGTCCATCAGTAGATAAGTGGGTAAAACAACTATGGGACACTTACACAATGGAATACTACTCAGCCATAAAAAAGAAGAGAGCTTTACCCTTTGCGACAGTATGGATGGACCTGGAGAACATTATGCTAAGTGAAATAAGCCAATCAGAGAAAGACAAATACCATATGATTTCATACATATGTGGAATCTAAAGAAAAAAACTGAACTAACAAGGAAAATGGGGACAAGCTCATAGATAGAGAGCAGGATGACAGGTGGCAGGGAGGTGACAGGGGTAGGGATTGAGGAAAAAGGAGTAAAGACTCACGGACATGGACAACAGTGTGGTCACTGCTGGGAAGGGGAGTATAAGGGGACTAAATGGTAATGGAAAAAATACAATAAAGATTAAACCAAAAAGTAAATAAAATAAAACTGAAGATGAAAAATAAATGAGAGTCAAATAAGAATGTGGGAGGCCCTGGCTGGCGTAGCTCAGTGGATTGAGCGCGGGATGCGAACCAGGCATCGCAGGTTCGATTCCCAGTCAGGGCACATGCCTAGGTTGCAGGGCATGTCCCCCAGCAACCGCACATTGATGTTTCTCTCTCTCTCCCTCTCCCTTCCCTCTCTAAAAATAAATAAATAAAATCTTAAAAAAAAATCTTAAAAAAAAAGAATGTGGGAGGTGGGTGGGCAGGGCAGGGGAAACTAACAGGGAAAAATGGGGACAACTGTGATTGAACATCAATAAAAAATTTAAAGCAAAAGAATATTCATTTATATGTGTGCTTGTATTTGAATAAAGAAATACTAGGACACAGTCTACGGCCATACCACCCTGAACGCGCCCGATCTCGTCTGATCTCGGAAGCTAAGCAGGGTCGGGCCTGGTTAGTACTTGGATGGGAGAAATACTAGGACACACAAGAAACTAATAACAATGGTAAACTATAAGGAGCTAGGGGAACAGATAGATGAAGACAGGAATAAGAATCTGACTTTTTGATATTCACTTTTCCATATGGCAGGGGTGTCAAACTCATTTTCACATGGGGCCGCACCAGCCTCTCTGTTGCTTTCAAAGGGCTGAAACAATTTTAGGACTGTATAAACATAACTACTCCTTAATTGTTAAGGAGTTGAAATTACATTCAGCCCTTTGAAGGCAACCATAAGGCTAATGTGGCCCCTGGTGAAAAGGAGTTTGACACCCCTGCTATATGGTTTTGATTTTTTGTAAATATATTATCTATCTCAAAAATTTACTCTAATTTGAAAAATGTTTATGTTATAATGATAAAACAGCATATCAAATTATACATATACAACAATCACAACTATGTAAAAATACACGTAGAAACAAGTATAAAAGGAAATGTCCACAGAATGCTCACAGTAATTGTCTTTAGGTGTTAGGAGACATATATTTTTTCTTCCTTGTTCAGCCCTGCATTTTTCCATGTGATCTATAAGTATGCATTTCTTCAAGAGGAAAAGAATGCCCATTCTTTCAAATGTTTCCATTCATAATACACTTTATTCAGTAAGTGACTTTTGGTTCCTAGTACCCTAACATTCAATATTCAGAATATAAAAAGAAAACAAACACTTACGAAGACAGCACTATGGCAACAGCATCATTGAGGACACTTTCACCAAAAAGAAGCGCATAGAGTTCAACATCAACTTGAAGCTCGTGGAATATGGCAAGAACAGTCACTAGCAAGCAGAAAGAGTCAGAGGAATATTTAGACATTACCAGTATAACATATTCCCCACTACAGATGATTACAATCAATACTTAGAAATTCATTTCTTTGTCTTAGAATTCAATCTTAATAAACATTCTTTTACCATATTAAAGAATCAGTAATTCTATGTCAATGTTTTTCTTTTCCCTAAATGTGTACCTGCAATATCTCCTTTCCCTCTCTTAACTAGCTGAAAATAACCTTGGAAGACTGACTTGGCCTACATTCTTCATGCAAATGCTAATAATGTTGTCTTGTATATTTCTTTTCTAGAAGGAATATATTCAGAATTTCTTATAGACCAGGTGATCATTAATCTTTGAAGAAGAATATTATGGAAAGCATTTCCTGCTGCGAACTTCATTTTTCCCTTGGAGCCTTACAACTCACTTCTATTTGACTTGTAAATTCCAAGCACACTGGTTTAGCAAAGAGAGTAGGAAATGAAAATGCAAGTTTGCTTTTTGACCAGAATTACAGCTGCTATGTTTAACTTAATAAGAAACTAACCTTCATGTTATTACAGCTTGAGAAGATAAGAAACCTTCTTTTAGGAAACAATTTTATGAGAATTCTTATAAAATCAAATAAAACTGAAGTTGCTTTGTAACTTTAATTGCTGAGTCACATACAGCTCACTCATTAAACCCAAGCAGACATGAAAGATTATTATAACTGAAGATAGGAGAGCCTCTTCAAATGCCAATCAACTCCCCTCAGGAAACTTGCATTTAAAATATATAGTTTCTACTACAAAGTATTCCATCTGGAATATACTGATCCCAAGGATTACCAAAAAGGAGAGAGGGAGGGCAGGAGCAACACTGCAGGATTTTAAAAAGAGAACCTTATATCAAGTAAACAATTATAAAATAAAAGATTTATTACAGGGGGATATGCCTTTATATTCAGAATACATATAATTGCCCAACTTTACACAAGGAAAAGGGCCATTCAGGCAATACCCCTGCCAAAACAAAACCAGAAGTTTGAAGGAATGTAGCTAGTGCTATTGACCTAAATTTCTCATAGGCTTGAAAAAGTCGAGGACCGTGCTTCTAGTGAGGACATAGAAACAGAGAACACTGGCTCCTTGCAAAAACCGACCTATCTTTGTCTTGATAATGGAAGCAGTTACAAATAATGAGACAGTTTGGGTGTAATTTAAGGGAGCAATTTGATTTTCTATTTAAAAAAAATGCTCAATGACATAAATGTATCTCTAAAATGTCTTCTTCTCTTTTAAAATAATTTCTTACAGGATACATTAAAATGTATTTCCTACTTCCTGTGATATCAGGAAGTAGGAAATGTATTTCCTACTCCCTGTGATATCAGTAGGAAAATGTATTTCCTACTTCCTATAATGCCCTGTGATATCAGGGCTAACCTGAAAATCTCAGGATCCTACCTTTAATTGTGCTGGATGGCAATAAGAAGGTGATTAATGTACAAGGTCAAAGGGTACAACAGGACAAACCTCTATCTACCAAGGTCCTAAAGTCTAATAAAAGAAAACTTGCATCCTTAGTTCAAAAACTACAATCTATGTTTCTATCCCTATCTCTTCAGCCTATACATTCTCTAAATGCCTGGTATATAGCTATTAAGCCCACCAATACTATATTTGGAAAACTACGACCTAACTCAGTACAACTACATTCATTCTTCAGCTGTGCTAATATCAAAACTATTTTATAATTATATGGCCAGTTTTATAAAAAACAACCCTTTAATGTATGTTGAAGCCCACCAATGTCCCAAAATCACATCTATAGTAGTACAACTGCCTTCTAACAATCATTAAAAAAATTCTTCTATTACTCTTAAATGCAGATAGTGAATGCAAACAGAAGCTTTTTATGGAACTGGTTTTCTAAAAGCTTGAAAGGAAGTATATAATTTACTACCCATTTTATTTAATCTAGTTCATCTCCTATACATAATCACTAGGAATAGAGACCAACCTAGAAATCTGAAGAAAATACCTTATAGTCTGTGTCCAAACAGCATCAGACTATTGGACCAGTACAAATGTAATAAAGTAAAAGGGAAAAAATGTGTGCATAAGCAAAAACAAAACAAAACAAAACAAAACAAAACAAAACAAAACAAAACATGAATTTTGGTTTTTCCTCCAGAATTGGAAAGTATAGTACCACGGGAAGTACCTAATCATGAATTCTGTACCTCAAAGGAAAAATTACCCACACGGGCTTTGCCAGCAACACTGTTCCTTAAGTACTTAAGCTCCTCTCTCATGTAAAACATACCTGGATCTGTTGCTGATACAATGGCACCAAACAGCAGGCAATCTGTAAAGTAAAAATCTCCTGCAAGTTGTCCGGTTACTTTCATCAGTGTTACACAGCCATACATTATCGACCTGTTCAATAAACATATTTCTACTTTAGAAAAACATCAACTTGTTAAAGAAGTTAGAATACAATAAGAGTAAGAAGATGGGTCTACTGTAGTACTTTGTGACCAATCCGAAATTTAATTCATGCCATTTAAATATGGTAATACCTTGGCCTTGAGAAAAACTATGACAACTTATCTACATGAACACACTTTACTGAAAAAGTCCTTGGACACATTCAGAAATACAATATTGCATAAATCAAATAGATGTTATTTTTAAATTATCATTTGAAAGCTGAAAAATGTTTTAAGCTTCAAGTACTTACCCAATTACGAAACAAGAAATTGCTGTTCCAAGAAAAGCATATGCTAGAATAGACCCAAGGTTTCGAAAGAAATGTCTCTGACAAAAGAAAAGGTTACACTGTGTTAGAATACTTAACAATTAATTGGAAAATAAATGTTTTCTATTCTATTGTGCTGTGCTAATATTAAAGGCATCATTCATTAAAGGAAATAAGAGAAAGAATTTTTTTACAGGCATAAACTTCAGCATCTAAAAAGGATAAGGAGAGGAGAAGGAAGGGAAACCTGGGAAGAACTGCCTGTTTCTGAAGTGTCAAAGATGACAAAGCCCATGAAGTTTAAGGTTGTTCAAAGTATATAAAATAAAAAAGCACTTACTCTTTTCAGACTATATCCTGCATAAAATATGATAGGAGGAAGTAATATGTTGAAAAATACTTCAGGATCAAAAGTAACCTGTTAAAATAAAGAGTTCTTTTAGATGAATTCTCTTAGAAGGCTTCATACTGCATTATCACACTATCAAAAGGAAAAAAGAAATGTTAAGCAGGCAAAAGGCAAGAATCTTACTGCAGTAACTGAAAACTTTTTCATATAGGATATATGTTGTTTCACTTCTCAACCAAATGACAAGGACGTAGATTTGTAACAACCAGTTAAGCCAGATCTGTGAAGTGTGTTAAAATACTATATTAAAAACCTTAAAAACAGGAGAAAGCACGAACCTATCTTTGCTTTAAATAACAGAGATTCAAACTGGTAACAAAATGTGGGGGTACAGTATTATGGCTGGCAAGCGGAAACAGACTTCTTCCCTAGTAACATCACTAAAGGTTTATAACATAAAATTATGGTAAAACGTTTCTGCACAACACCTCTCTAGTCCTGACAGTCCTTTTCTTTTAATACTTATTCCGTGGGATGATACAGACGCCCCCTTCTGTTCATAAGGCTATAGTAGGATTCGACATAAACAAAAAGCATCTATACATACATCCATGCTACAAGTTTGTTTACTAGAACTTTTAAGGAACCGGAGTTTTCCACAGGTGGAAAAAAATTCTTGCTGCAAAATAAACCTCAAGTTCATATAAAATTTTACAAAGCATTCAAGATGGTCAGGAACACAATCAAGTAGTTACAAAAGCCAAGTCCTGCCAATGTGGAAGACAAGTGCAGGCAAAGGGCCGACGGTGGGCGGAAACAAAGAGACCCTGAGTAGCTTCAGGAATAGAAACCATGAGGGTAACAGGAGAAAGCAGTTTCAAGAATGTCTGGGAGCCAGTGAGACTGCAATCCAACTTCCTACATAAAGCTTTATGTGCGGCATGGTACAATAACTGATACTCAGACCGAGGCCCCTGAAATTGTGCCAGATTATGAACCAAAGAAAGATTAAATTGTCCTCAGTATAGAATAGCGTCAAGGCAAGAAAGAATTCAAAGAGATATTAAGAGAGTATTTTAGGTATTGTCAACTCAATGTGCTGAAATACTGTAAACTCTAAGGACCATCTGCAAATTGAAAGAAATGCTCATAAATTCTGCTTAACTCAATATTGGTCACCATTCATTACAATTGCAAACATCTGAGTAAAACAGCAAGGGTTATAGTACCCAACCTCAATCAGAAAATGAGATGTACAGACGTGTTCGTTACTCTGCATTACATTATATTCCTTGAAGTTTTACTCCATTTTAAAAGACTAATTATTTTAAATATCATTAAAAATTATTTCTTTTTCCCTCGAATGACTTGCCTCCTAGTTGGGCAATTTTAAAAAGTCCAAATTCCCTCTAACCAGGAACTTACCTTTCTAAGCATTTCGTTATCTTGAACGTTATTGAGTTCATGTGAACTAATCTCTCCTTTCAGTGTATACTCATAAAATTTTCCGCTAACGTTTACCAGTAAGGTGGTGGGGCTTGACTGCACTCCACAACTCAGGGTCACATTATTCACATCGCTTGGAACATGAATGCCGTATCGAAGCACAAGGCCCACAAAAAGACCTGGAATAATAAAAGAACATTAGCTCTTCTTTCAGACAGAGACTACTGCTTCTGTATCCTACACACATCTTTGAATTGATAACAGAAAATCTCTTACGATAGTCCCCTGTGGTTGAAAACCAATTTTTACATTGAATGCAGTTACATCTTGAAGTATTACTAAATTCACAAATCTAAGAGTCCAATATTCATATAATATAGTGAGACAGGAGGCGAAAATATTCCCTAGGGTAACAGCACAAATCATCGCATTTCTAGATTGAGATATGAACAAGTGACGAGGAAGGTAACAAAATGAGAGAATGCCTTCAAATCACCTGACACAGAATACGCTCCAAGGTATCCCAACCTGACAATGTAATCGTGTTAGAAATGTGTTTGCCACCTCCCTTCATCAATTCACAAGACTGTTAAACACACACATATCTCAAGTTACTCCTAAAGCACATAGCTGGCTAAATAATACATACCTAACAAATTAGAAAGTCAATATTTGTAGATTGTTTGAGTTCTCCTATTAAAAGGTTGGATATTAATTTTAAATGATATGCTTCAGATCAAAACATAGAATAAAATCTCAACTCTGGCACTATGATAGCAACATCCTGCTAGAATTTTACCTGGATTATCATATTGATATTCAAATATGCACAATGTTCTAGGTACTATAAACCTATATTGATCAAACTGTTTAATAACAGATTTGAGATATAATTCACAAACCATAAAGTTTACCCTTTTAAACTGTACAATTTGGTGACTTTTAGTATATTCACAAAGTTGTATATTGAACACTACTATCTAATTAAAAAATACTTTCATTGCTCCAAAAAGAAACCCCATATGTATTAGAAGTCGCTCTCTATTTCCCTGGCAAT
Source organism: Tonatia bakeri (assembly GCA_004024845.1). NCBI lineage: Eukaryota > Metazoa > Chordata > Mammalia > Chiroptera > Phyllostomidae > Tonatia > Tonatia bakeri. The sequence continues at coordinate 13,493 of PVIA01006397.1, read as the reverse complement.
CACTAATGTATTTTCTCTATATATAGATTTGCCTATTCTGAACATTTCAAAAAAATAGAATCCTACAATGGGTGACCTTTTGTCTGACTTCTTTTACTTAGCATAATGTTTTCAAGATTCATCTACACTGTAGCATGAATCAGAACTTAATTCCCTTTTATGGTCAAATAATATTCCATTATATGTTGGGTTAGCCAAAAAGTCTGTATGTTTGGGGTTTTTTTTGCAAAATAAAAGATGCATTTTTTCATTTTCACCAATAACTTTATTGATTTGGATATTCTGAGTATGTTGGCTACCTCCTGCTATTGGCTTCTAGTGGGGAGAAGCCGGGGGCGGGGGCTGCTAAACATCTTCCAGTGCATAAGACAGCCCCCAGCAAAGAATTATTTGGCCAAAATGTCAATAGCACTAAGAAACTTCACACATCAATTTTGACACATTCAATCAGTCACAGCACCTTCTCCATACACTGCACACATCTTTTTTTTGCATTTCAGTTGTATTTTTACCTTGTTTGAACTAAAGCATAATATGCTGAAAACGTTATGTCTTCTTCCATCATCCACATTAAAATGGCTGCACAAAAATTCATCGATTTTGATGAGTTTTTTTAATGCATGCTGATATGACAGCTGCCACAACACAATCTAAACAAAATTGTTTTAAATGAAGTGAAAAACAACCAAGCACTATTAGAGCCATTATGGGAAAAATCAGATGTAACTTTTTTGGCCAACCTGATAGTATATCCCTCAACTGCAAATTAAACTTCTAGAACTTTAACTCCAAGATGCACAGTATGCCCCTATTAGTTACATGTCACCTTCCTGTCTCATTTCACTCTAACCAGCCAGCCATTCTTTTGAGATTTTACACACACACACACACACACACACACACACACACACACACATATTGAGTACTATGCTAAGTAGACCCCCAGGGTTTACAGATGAAAACAAGGTCCCTCCTCCAAGTAGCTCTCAGTCTAGTTAGCAAAAGCAGACTGAATAAAAAATTATAATGTAATAATATATGTATACAGATGTTATAAAAACAGAAAAGAGATACCTAAACAAGCCTGAGGGAATAGGACATCAGGGAAGTCTTCCCAGAGGTGTCACCTAAGCAGCTAATAAAGTAAACGGGAAAGTTTTGCAGGTAGGCAGAATAGTAGTATATATGCAGTCAAGGAAGAGTGAGAGGATCCAGACCATTCAGGGAATCACATGCAGTTCACTACTGCTGGGGTATTAAGGGACAAGAGTTGAGGTGTGAAAGATGAGCAGGAGGTGAGTCATGAAAGACCTTAAATGTTGAAGAAGGGAGTTTGAATTTATCCTGAAAGCAAAAAGTCATAGAAGGTTTATAAACAGGGGCTTGACATCAGAATTGTATTTTAGAAAGAATGGTCTAAACCACAGAGGGTGAGAGAGTCTGGAGAGAAGGCCACTGCCATCATTCAGGCACTAAGAGGTTAGGCCCTACTATAAGAGCATAGAGACGGGGAGATTTTTAGAAAGTATTATCTTTCAGGAAGATTTGGTAACTGAGTAGACTGGACATAAGCGAGATGAAAGACCAAGAACAGCCTGGACTGACCTGCCAACTAGGTGCAAGCTGGCCTGAGGAGCCAGGCGGATAGCAGGACCATTCAGTGGGCCAGGGAACAGATTTACAGGGGAAATGTGCAGTTCGGTATTGCACACATTGAGTTTGATGTACCTGTGATACATGCACAGTTGAGTATATAGGATCTGGAGCTCAAGGAAGGGGGAGGGGTGTCTCAACTGGAGATATACACTTGGCAGCCATAAGGTGATTGAGTCAGGTGCAGACGAAATCACGTGGAGAGCAAATAAAATGGAAAGAGGACTATGCATAGAAGCCTGGGGTTTTATCCGAAGATTTAATAGCCAACAATAAAAGGCTGGTAGAGGAGGAGCTGATGAAAGAATCTAAAAAGGAAAACCCAGCGGAGTAGAAGGAAGTAGGAAAGAGAGAAGGAAGTGAGAAAACTGCAAATGCTGCAGCAGAGTCAAGGAAGACAGGCATTAAAAAGCGTCCACAGGGGTTGGCAGTAAGGAGGTCAGAGGCGACCCTGGTAAGCACAGTTCCAGTGGAGCAGAGCGGACAGAAGCCACTCCAGCGTGGGAAGTCATGAAGCAGAAATAGGAGTTCTAAGGGCAGTAGTTGGTCAGGAAGGGGGAAGAGATGGGGATGAGGGATCCTCTAGTCAGCTCAGAGCCACACATTTTTGTAGGTGAGCAGCAATGGTTAAATGATGAGCAGTACAATGACATCAACTTAAAAAAAATCTAACAAAGGTTCAGCCTTAAAAGAAGTGAAAGATACACCTTGAAAATATCTCCCCTACAAAAAACAAAACTAAAAACTGACAACTGGGTATCCGCTGTGTTTGATAAACATAACTTGGTAGACAAAAGGCAATTCTGCCTACATGATATAGTAATAGCTCTTTTTTTCTACTGCCCCACAAGAGCTCCTAATTAAGAGGCTCAGTAAAAGGTGTCCCTTTATATATGAGCAGAAGTCATGCTACAACACTATAAACACTAATAACAGCTGCAGAATTTCTTCCCATGTCCTCAAGCCTGACTCTGTGAGGAAAAGTACCCAATGCTGAAACGTCACTGGGTGCCCTGAGGAAAGCTCAGCCCTTGGAAAAATTTGAGACATAAACCTTGGCAGGTAAAACATCAGCAAGGAGAATAATTACTTAGCTTGGAGAAAAAAATCAAGATCCTTTTATTACAGCATCAGACATCTGAAAAGTTGGATTTTTTTTTTTTGAATACAGTTGACAGATCAAGTTAATTTGGGTTCTGTGAAAGGTCAAATCCTCATCATGGAGTTAAAGCAATTCTCAGTAAAGAGAACCTACACAAAAAGAGTGCTTTGTTAAGGGGACAAGGCAGAAACTTCTAGCCTCCTACACAGGCAGAGGCACAAAAATTATTAATATCATGAAATGTAAAATGAACACTAACAGTCAACAAAGAATATAATCCCCACAAGATATCTTTCACAAAACAGAGAGGTCCCACTCCTTTTATACATTCCTGGCCCTTTTATGCTAGAAACTCTCCCAGGGATAAAGAACCCAGTATCACCCAAAGGCTCTGCCACTGTATGAGGCACAGTTAGTGGAAATTGGTTTTCTAATGGATTTCAGCCCATTCTTTTGGCTTATCAAACTACAAGCCTCTGCTAGTCAAAAATAGGGAAGGTACATCACTGAGGTATTAAGTGTGGCCAAAATTGATAAAATTTGCACATACTAAAAAGTATATGTATCTATACATTTGTGTGTGTGTGTGTGTGTATATTTATCTAATTTGATGATAATGCTGTTAAGATTCTGTCTTAAAAGTTCATTGAAATTCAAGACAGGCAAAACAGTCAAGGCTTTTGCGGGCCTCTGGTTAGTTTTACCCGTGTTTATTAATCTATTTGTCTCCTCCAAGTCCTCCAAACTTTATCTTCCTCAAGTCCTCAATCTCACTGCCTCTATCCTGAGCAGATGGAGGCCATTCAATATAAGCTACCTTAAGTCCAAGCCTTTCCATCTCAATTTGAGCTAATTTCTCTTGAGCTCCCTCTTGGGAAAGATCAACCTCTTTTCCAAGAAAACCCTTTCACCTGGGACCTTGAGCCAATATCATCTGAACTGTCACTGCAAATATAAGTACATGTGCTGCCAAAGCTTGTGCTGTCACTGCAAATATCATTTGATACTCATAACCTTATGAAATGCATACTATTATAAATCTTTCGGTCATTATTTGCTTATCTATAAAATGGGGACAAATGACTTGCCCAAAATTATTTGGCATTAAGTGACAAAGACAGAATTGAAATCTGGGTTTTCTTTCTAAAGACACTACAGTTTCCTAACCATCTCCCCACTCTCACGTCAGCACTAACTTCTCCAGTGGTTTAGGTCTCCATTCTCTCATAGCCCTCCCTCACAATCCACCTCCAAATCCCCTATAAGTTTAGCCCTGCCTGGGTAGCTCAGTTGGTTAGAGCATCCTCCCAATACACCAAGGTTGTGGGTTTGATCCCCAGTCAGGGCACATACAAGAGTCAACTAATGAATGCATAAATAAGGGGAACAACAAATTGATGTCTATGTCTCCCTCTCTCTCTCACAATAAATAAATAAAAATTTAAAAAACCCTACAACTTTAAGTATTATTTCCTTGCATATTTTTATCTCATGAAATTTACTACAGTATGGTATAGGAGCAAAAGCAAAAGTTTGGAATCAGAGAGATGTATGAATTGTGGTGCTATGAGGTTCTAGTCTGTGAACATAAGGTAAATAACCTCTCAGGGAAGCTAAGTTTCCTCAAACATAGTTGATCACAATACTAATCTGTTTTGTTCTCACAGTTATGTTTTACTGTTTTGACAGAGGGCAATGTGGCTAGGGACTAAGAATGATGTTTTTTGAGCCAGACTGATGGGGTTTGAATCCTGGCTCAATACTTAAAAATTCAATGACTTCAGGCAGGTCATTTATCCTTTCTGTGCCCCAATTTCCTCATCTGTAAAATGGGGAAGATAGTACCTATCTCACAGGGTTGTTATGAGGTTTAAATGAAGTGATACTTGGAGAGCACCTAGCAGCATCTAACACACTGTAATGTTCAATAAACATTACCTATTAAGTTACTAGATTAAAAGTGCTTTGTGACTTACAATCTAGTAAATGCTAGGAATAATGAAAAATCTAGGAATAATGACTCACATCTGTATTTCCAAGAGCTCATGCATCAAAAGCACTTAATAAAGTTATTAATCACACTAATTAGCATAGGACTGTGGATGCTGTAAGTTTAAGGCAAAACAAATTTTTCCCCGTTTTGCTTTTCATACCATCTATAAGCTCACTGCAGTGAGCGATCCCTTCTCAGACCCAACTGACTACCCTGATAATTTTAATTTCCTTCATCTCACTTTTAAGCTTCTTAAGCAAACTAGCCCCATCAACAAAATACTTAGGTGCTTTGACATGGTAGGAACTGGCCACATTGTCAATTTAATATTTTTTTACGCTTGCTCTTCAAAAAGATAAAGGAGACACTTATATTAAAAAGCATCCCCCATGACTTAGTAGCTAAATGAACATCACAGAAATAAAATCATCAGTGGGCTGGATCTTAGAGGTCTGGATATTCCCAGAGTAAGAAGCCTTTTCACCTGAAAATCAAGCTGAAAAATAAAGGTCTTAAAAATCACATATTACCGTAACAGCCAGGATAGTATAAAAGTCATAAGAAAAGTAAATGGCAGGCAGTGATTAGGATTAGAAAATGTCATTTCCATGGCACTGAAACTACTTGGACTCAATCTCATCTATTCTCACATTGGACCTAGGAGTTAAGAGGCTGTTCGTCCACAGCCCCCACTGCCCATACTAAGAAAATGGGACAGGCTAATGAATGCCAAGTTGTGACAAATCAACCACTCTTCCACTTTCTATTCCACAAGAGATACCCTTGTTTTTCCTCCACAAAATACTAACACTAAGGTACTTAATATTTTTTATTAACTTATAGACATCAGAAAATACAATTCATAATCCTACTTTTCAACTTCAGCTGAAGAAGTAGGTGAGGTTAATGATGTCAACTGCCAAAGAGCAAATGTGTTCAGGACAATTCTAAGTCTCTATTTGATTTTTTTTAAAGATTTTATTTATTTATTTTTAGAGAGGGAAGGGAGGGAGAAATAGAGAGAGAGAGAAAGAGAGAGAGAGAGAAACATCAATGTGCGGTTGCTGGGGGACATGGCCTGCAACCTAGGCATGTGCCCTGACTGGGAATCGAACCTGCGATGCTTGGTTCGCAGCCCGCGCTCAATCCACTGAGCTACACCAGCCAGGGCTGATTTTTGTTTTAAAAATTAATGTTTGTGCCCTGGCTGGTGTGCTCGGTGGACTGAGCACAAACCTGTGAGCCAAAGGGTCGCCAGTTTGATTCCCAGTCGGGGCACATGCCTGGCCAGTTGTGGGCCAGATCCCCAGTAGGGGGCACACGAGAGGCAACCACACATTGATGTTTCTCTCACTCTCTTTGTCCCTTCTTTCCCCTCTCTCTAAAAATAAATAAAATCTTAAAAAAAATAACATTTACCTCTTAACTTACGAGACCGGGCAATTAAAAGAACTGTTCCAAGCCTAACCTGAGAAAATGCAGTTACAATAGCAATAATCATAGTATCACAGCTATCATTTATTGAGCATTTACTTAGGAGTCAGGTCCTAAGCTAAAAACATTTCATCATCACAATAATCCTACTATCATTGTTCCCAATTTATAGATGATTATGTAGGAGGTCAAGGGACTTGCCTAAGATCACACAGAACTATTGGAACAGTGAGACAGGACCAGGCCTGACGCTAAAGCAGGGGTTGGCAAACTATGGTGACAGTCTGCTTTTATATGGCTCAAGACCTAAGAACAATTTTTATGTTCTTAAATGTTTGTAAAAAGAAAAGACAAAGCAAAAAAGAATGTGCAACAGAGACACAGAGACCTATTTGACCCACAGAGTTGACAATACTTACTATCTGGCCCTTTACAGAAAAGAAATTTGCAGACCTCTGGTCTAAAGCCTTGCACCTTTAACCCGTATGTCATACTATCTCTGGCTACAGCAAAGAGGTTTCTGTGATAGGTTCCTTACGTTAACACCATAATACTCATTTGGCATTTAACAGAATTTAAGATGCGATTATTTTCTTTATATAACCTGTCTAACCAAGAAGACTAAGTTCCTTGGAGGCAGAGATCTTATATTTATTTGTATTTTCTTTTTTTTAAATATTTTATTTATTTATTTTTAGAGAGGAGAGGGAGAGAGAGAGAGAGAGAAACATCAATGTGCGGTTGCTGGGGGACATGGCCTGCAACCTAGGCATGTGCCCTGACTGGGAATCGAACCTGCGATGCCTGGTTCGCAGCCCGCGCTCAATCCACTGAGCTACGCCAGCCAGGGCTATTTATTTGTATTTTCTGTGCATAAAACATAGCAGGCTGATTAGGAAATGTTTGTTGAGGATGGTAAGTATATCACACACTGTTTTCCAGAGAAGTTACATAGAGATGCACATAGCTACCCAGCCAATTTAGCTTAAGGGGTGCTACAAATAAAATGCAAAAAATATGAAATATGAAAACCATCTAAGATGTCTAAACATTAAGAATCCTAGGGAGAAGAGATATTTTGCACACCGGCTCAGAATTGTACTGCCTTAGAAAGGAAAAACAAGCTTGAGTTCACGCACAGTCCTGATGCACACAACCATCTTTCCTTGCTACCCTTGAGATGCACATTCCAGAAGTTTGTATTTTCTGTAAAAGGGTGGGGGGGTGCGTGGGGAAATGTCTTTTTGTGCCAAGGCTTCTTCCACCTATCTGCAAGTCTGAGGAACAAAGCTCAACAAGCTCATCAGTTGAAGCCTGTTCCAGATGAAGATAATCTTCACCCATGTACTGCACAGAAAGAACTGTTTGTCCTCCAGAATCTCTTCAGCCATATCCACACTCACAGGCATTTTAGATTAAGATAATCAGCAGTATGTATCTTTTCCTCTTATGACACCGCAGCACAGGCCAAAATGCCTCTGAGCTCATGGTTTTATTTGCCCAGCTCCCCTTATGACCCAAAATTATAAGTAAATAAGTAAATAAATAAATGAGTAACCTAAAAAAAAAAAACTACACCAAGACACAAGAACTGAAGCCATTTACTCAATGATCTGTCAATAACCTTATGCCACCAGCAAGACATAGTGCATATGTGTGGTGTTCCTAATTACTGCTTGGCTGAACCGTCCTTATCACTGTATAGTACAACACACTGCTGGAAGATACTTTAACTCTTCCTTCTCCTCTCCTCGGTACGCTTGAATTGGAAGGGTCAACCATATGTGTATGCATATCAGATTTTACAAACATGGCACAATACACCAGAACGTCATTAACAGTGCCTAAGCCTTCTTTAGCTTCTTTCACATTCGGGTTTTTCCTTGGGCTACACGGGAGTAAGGTCTTCATTCTCCACCACGAAAGGACAGGGCGTAGCAAAAATTGGGTGATGGGTAAAGGTGGGCTCTGGTTCCAAACGAACGCCAGGTTCTGAGCAGGAGAGATACTACTGCAGCTTAAATGGACCCTAAACAAACTGACACCCCTGAGAAATAGATCGCTATGCTGTCTTCCCTTCCCCCCGTCTTCAACCCAATCCGAGACACCGCACCCACTCCCTTTCCGTCCTCAGTCCAGGGTCCCAAGCTTGGAAGGCAGAGGGGTGCAGAAGGAAAAGGGGGTGGGGTCAGAGGGGGAAAAGGTGTGGACAGGCAGAAGAAAGGACGGTGAGAGGAAGGCAAAATGGGGTACGAGGCTGAGGTGGAAATGGGATGAGGCAGAGAAACAGAGAGAGTAGCAGAAAGAAGGGAGGCGAGGAAGAGGCACAAAATGAAAGGATCAGAAGAACTCAAGATAGGCCTGGCGGGGCCAGGAGAGGAGACCAAGCAGCCCGCGGGCAGAGGAAGGGAGAGCGCCAGAGTCGGACGTGGGGGTGAGGCACTTGCCATAAATCATAGCCAGGCCGGTTTCGTGAAGGAAGCGGGCCCGGCGGTGCTTGAAGAGCCAGATCGTAAGAATGGTGAGGGTGAGCAGCAAAATGAAGATGAGCAGGTTGGCGCTGTCCTGCCGGTGACTCTCCTCGGCTTGCTTCTCGGACACGATCTCCTCGTCCATGGCTCTCGTTGCACCGCCAGCGCCGTCCGAAGCCCCGGCCCAGCCAAAGACGCCCACTGCAAGGAGCAACCAGAGCGGCCGCCTGAGCCTGTGGGCCCGGGGTCCAACGCCGCCGCCACCAGTGCCGCGGCGGAGGGTCGACCTCAGCCAGCCGCGCGGAGCCATGATTCCCCCCGCCCCCTACTCCGCTCTTCACCCGGCACCGCCTGCGGTCGGACCACGCCTCTAGGGCTCACGGGAAGGGGGCGGGGCCCCGGAGAAGCCGGTGGAGTGCGCGCGCCACCGCTGCCGCCACCGCCCCACCCGCTCTTAAAGGGACCGCGACACTCACGGTTCTCTCTGCCTAGACCTCTTGCCCTTCTGTCCGGATCCTCACCGGCTCCTCCTAGAACCCGACACACATCTAAGGTGCTGCCAGGAATTGAAAGGCCGTCGAACTAGTTTACTGCCTTCTGGAAAAGAAAACTCTACTCAGCTTAATCAAGTAGCCGTAGATTGTGCTAGGCCTGCTTTAATCCTATTCGTAGCGCTCTCAAGGGGACTCCATCTTTCATAACCCATCCAGTATTGTCCCCCAGTGTCTCTTAACAGGATAAGAAGTTGTCCCCTTGGGAGTGGCCTAAATCTCCATCTCTTTAATTTAAATCGGATTTTCCAGTTCGGTTCTCATTGGGAAGAAAACAACGTTGTAGTAGCCCATAAAAGGATGGGCTCAAAGGCAAGGATTATGCGTGTGTATGTTTGGATTTCTTTACAGGTAAACTCCTGGTATAATTCGTCTCTCACATGGGAACCTGTAGGGAGAAACTCATCAATCTCTTAAAGAAGGTTAATGCGGTTTGTGCTCAAATTTACCCATGCTCCAAACACTCCCCTTCCTAACACAAGAAATCCTTTGTGGTGTGGCCTGGTCTCTCCCTCTTGTCTTGCTCCTATTTCCTGCTGTCTTTTTAAAAAAATTAATTGAATTAATTAATTAATTTTTCAGTTACAGTACACATTCAATATTATTTTGAATTACTTTCAAAAGTGGTTATGTTGATGGGAGAGACCTGGTTCTTCTTACTGAGGCCTATGACAGATCAGCAAATCTATTAGCATACAGAGTTTATTAGTGACCCATTCCCATGGAAGAGAATGGGCTTAGCTAAGGTGGGGGTGTGAAAGGCATGGATAAGTTCAGGGCAAAGCAGGGCAGCAAAAGTAAGGGCAGGTGAAGGCCAGGGTGGCAAGTCCCCAGGTGGCCTGAGGCCAGGTGGACTGAGGCCAAGGGAGCCAAGAGAGTGAGTCTTTTGTTCTGATGACTTATATAGTTGGCGGGATGGGAGTAAAAAAAGTTACATATTGATTGTTGAGTAAATGTGGTAACAGCTTTCCCTGGGGGACAGGACTACCCAAACTTAGGTATGTGCGGAGGTCTGTTAGCCTGAATCCTTATCTTGCTCCAGATCCCATTCGTTTTTGTTATAAAACAGAAATGTGACAAGAGGCAGTTAATTAAAGTTGGGGCAGTTACCCAAAGTTATTTATGGGTAAATAACTTCTTTGGGCCCTGTGGACCTTCTCCTGCATTTCAGGCCTTGGGATGAAAGCACAGTTTCAAGGCCTTCTTTCCCAGATAGTGGAAACGCTACATAGAATTTCAAAGACTCCCCCTCCTCCCATGCTTACATAGTTTTTCTTGTGATGTTGGAACACCTGGCAATATTACAGACCAGGCTCAGAACTGCCTAGTTAGTAGGTGAGACATATCTTCCCTCCTCTTCTCTGCCTTGGTTTGCTATTCTTTCTACCTAAGTGATAAAAGGCGTTTCCTGGCAACCAGGTTGCTAGACGCTGGCCAGTAACAGCAGTGCAGTGTCAGAGTTCTTCCTATGCTGTCTCCTGCGTCAGTTAGACAATCATATACTTTACAAAGTATTCCCCCAATATTTCCAGTACCCACCTGGCATCATACATACTTATTATATGACCGACTATATTTTTATGCTGTACTTTACATCCCCATGACTATTTCATAACTACCAATCTGTAATTTTCAATCTCTTTACTTTTTTCACAAAGGCCCCAAGACCCCCTCCCTTCTGGCAACCATCAGTTTGTTCTCTGATCTGAGTCTGTTTCTGTCTGGTTTGTTCATTTACATTGTTCTTTACTTTCCACATACAAGTTAAATCTTATGGTATTTGTCTTTCACTGTCTGGCTTATTTCACTTGGCATAATACCCTCTAGATTCATCCATGCTTTTTCAAATGGTAAGATTTCATTTTTTATGGCCAAGTAATAGTCTACCTTATACATGTACCAATATTTTTTATCCATTCTTCTATTGATGGGCACTCGGTTGCTTCCACAGTCTGGCTATTGCAAATAACGCTGCAATGAACACGGGGTGCATATATTCTTTTGAATTAGAGTTTGGGGTAGTTCTTAGGATTATATACCCAGAAGTGGAATCACTGGGTCATGAGGCAGTTCCATTTATAATTTTTAGAGAAACTTCCATACTGTTTTCCATAGAGAGTTCACCAATCTGCATTCCCACTAGTGTACAAGTGCCTTTTCTCCACATCGTTGCCAGCATTTGTTGTCTGTTGATTTATTGATGATAGCCATTCTGACAAGTGTGAGGTGATATCTCATTGTGGTTTTACTTTGCAGTTCTCTCATGATTACTGACATTGAACATCTTTGCATGCCTACTGGCTGTCTGTATGTCCTTTTTGGAGAAATGTCTATTCAGGTCCTTTGTGCATTTTTTATTGGATGTTTGTTTTTTTGGTGTTGACTTCTATGAGATTTTATAAATTTTGGGTATTAACCCCTTATCAGATATATCATTGGTGAATGTGTTCTCCCATTCAGTGGGTTGTCTTGATCTTTTGTTGATGGTTTCTTTGCTGTGCAAAAACTTTTTAGTTTGTTGCAGTCCCATTTGTTCATTTTTCTTTTATTTTCCTTGCCTGAGAAGATCTATCAGAAAAAATATTACTAAAGGAAATGTTCAAGATTTTATGTCATGTCTTTTTCTAGGAGTTTTATGGTTTCAAGTCTTATTTGTAAATCTTTAATCCACGTTTTCCCAGTGGAAATCAATTTGTCAATAACAAATTTATTTAAAAATTTCTTGAATGTATCTGTTAATATTATGCTATTATACTTCATATTCCATATATTCATTTTCTTTTACACATTCCCCTGCATCACTGGTATTATGGAGCAGAGGAATTATTCTGGCCTAGGAGCCAGAAAACCTGAGTTCCAGCATTGGCTAGGGAAATCAGGTTAAGGTACTTTGGGTGAGTCTGACCCATAGGATTTCATGAGTCTAGTGGAGGCACTAATGGCATAATAGAAGAGAAAGCCATTTTATAAACAGTGAAGTACAAATGTGAGGGGTTTTTACTATCATTCACATTGAGCTAGTTAAGTAAGGAGGAAACCAAAACATCTTAAAGGCTCCTTCTCAGCTTTGATGGCTGTGCTTCCCTCAGCTTTTATGTATTTTTTAAAGATATTTTATTGATTGTGCTATTACAGTTTGCCCAATTTCCCCCCCTTTATTCTCCCTCTACCCTGCACCCCCAACCCTCCATCATCCCCCTTTAGTTCATGTCCATGGGTTGTACATATAAGTTCTTTGAGTTCTCTGTTTTCTATACCCTTCTTAACCTCTCATCATCTATTTTATGCCTACCAATTATGTTTCTTATTCCCTATACCTTTCCCCCCGACTCCTCCCCTTTCCCTCTCCACTGAAACCCCTCTCTGTGGTGTCCATTTCTCTGATTCTGTTCCAGCTCTAGTTGTTTGCTTAGCTTTTCTTTTTTGTTGTTTTCCATTTTTTTAGGTTTAGTTGTTGATGCTTTTGAGTTTGTTGTCATTTCACTGTTTATAGTTTTTGATCTTCTTCAATTTTTTAGATAAGTCCCTTTAACATTTCATATAATTAGGGCTTGGTGATGATGAACTCCTCTAACTTGACCTTATCTGGGAAGCACTTTATCTGCCCTTCCATTCTAAATGATAGCTTTGCTGGAAGGAGTAATCTTGGGTGTATTTCCTTGCCTTTCATGACTTTGAATACTTCTTTCTAGCCCCTACTTGCCTGCAAAGTTTCTTTTGAGAAATCAATTGACAGTCTTATGGGCACTCCTTTGTAGGTAACTGTCTCCTTTCCTCTTTCTGCTTTTAAGATTCTCTCTTTGTCTTTAATCTTGGGTAACCTAATGATGATGTGCCTTGTGTGCTTCTCCTTGGGTCCAACTTCTTTGGGACTCTCTGGGCTTCCTGGACTTCCTGGAAGTCTATTTCCTTCACCAGATTAGGGGAGTTTTCCTTCTTTATTTGTTCAAATAAGTTTTCAATTTCTTGCTCTTGTTCTTCTCCTTCTTACACCCCTATAATTCAGATATTGGGATGTTTAAAGTTGTCCCAGAGGTTCCTAAGCCTCTCTTCATTTTTTTTTGAATACTTGGTTCTTCATTCTGTTCTAGTTGGATGTTTATTTCTTCTTCCTTTTGTTCCAAATTGTTGATTTGAGTCCTGGTTTCCTTCCTGTCACTGTTGGTTCCCTGAATATTTTGCTTTATTTCACTTTGGGTGGCCTTCACTTGTTCTTTCATTTTTTTTTAAGATTTTTTAAAATTTATTTTTAGAGAGGGAAGGGAGGGAAAAAGAGAGAGAGAGAGACA